>PVKA01044659.1:0-16032 GCA_004027165.1 Ctenomys sociabilis | reverse complement strand
CATCCTGTTTTTACTGCAGACTCAGTAAACAAGTACAGGCAGGTTCAGGACAGTGGGGAAGTCTGCTGCCTGCACTTTCCCAGTCCTGGGGTCCCATGTCCTCCAGAAGCAAAAAGTATGCCAACACACATTCTTCATTTGGCACCATCATGATAGAAACCATGCTTTTCACCTTACTCAAAGGAAATTTCAGCCTGGCTCTGCCTTTGTCTGACCAACATTATCATAAGCATATCTCTACCTGATTACAACAAGAATCATCTTTATACTAACCCATATTGGTTCCCCTTCTACAAAGGGCTTTCAGAGTGAGCTTATCCCAGGGCACATTGAGGAACCATTCATCTCCATTCATGCCACCCTCCCTTATGTGTGCCAACATGCTTCTCTTATGTGAAGTTTCTAGGCTACACAAGGATCCCTGAAAAAGTTTTCCACCACCACCACTTTTTTCTGAACTATCCTATACTATCTTATTTTTGTTGTTGGTTCAGCTGATATACTGGCTCTGCTCCTATGCTAGAAAATCAGAAAACTAAGTTCTAAGAGATTTGTTGAGTTCTGTTTTGTCATACAGAGTAACAACTATATGTTCTAATTGGTACTTTTTAGATACCGGAGATTCTCTTAAAATGGTGGTTCTCAACCACATCATTTTACTCCCAGAAGACCCTGAACAGTGTCTGGAAATGTTTTCAGTGGTACACAACTTGGGGATAAAGAGAGAGCACTAGTATCTAATGCTGGTATCCAGAGATGCTTGTTGTGGCTTGTATCTAGAACCACAAGTTTTTCACATGTGGGTGGATCTAGGGTATTGTGAAGATGTATGATCACTGAATTAGCCAGTTGATTGGTTTAGAATAGTTATGGGTATTGGTAATGGAAACGTCCACCCTGGGTGTGGGTGGGGCCAACATGAATGGAATAGAAGGGAGGTCCACTGCTGCTACCTCATTGCTTCCTGTCTGCCCTGGCATGGACTGTTTCTCCTGTCATACCCTTCTGCCCTACTATGTGCCTTGGCACCAGACAACTATGGACCAAAACCTCTATGAACTGTGAGCTAAAAATAAACCTTTTCTCTTTAATTTTGGGTGTCAGGGATTTAGCCTTAGCAACAAGAAAAGAAACTAAGACTATACTGCTAAACATCCAACAAGCCACAGAATAACCCTCCACAACAAAAGAGTGTCCATAGTGCCAAGGCTGAGAAACTGCCTTAAAGACAAGTTATAGACTGGGTGTGGTGGTGCGTGCCTGTAATCCCAGTACTCGGGAGGCTGAAAACAGGAGGATCATTATGAGTCTGATCTGTGTAGTGAGACCCTGTAGACTGTGTACTAAATATATTTAAAAGAAAGAAAAGTTATTATATATGGCAAATATACACTAATTTTTAAAAAATAAATTGCAACTACAAAACTAGAGTAGGAAGAGATCATAATTAAAAAATATAAAAATTAATAGTTTGGGGAGAACCTGCTCAGACCCCCTTCTATCCCCTAATTCAGACAGAAGCTTTCTTTTTCCCCCAGTAAATATATTCTGCCCTTTAAAAAAGTAATAGTTTTCATTTTTCTTGCTATGTTCATAAAATTATTAATAAATAAAAAGAAAATTATTGAAATGATCAAGATATATATAATATCTTAAATAAAAGTTACTCAGTAGCAATAAAAGATTCTGTACCAGGAAGGCAAAACAAAATATTTTTTAATAATGTTATTGAGAAACAAATAGCAATGAGACAACTTCAAAACCCGTTAGGAGGACAGTTTCAATAATTAATACATTGCATGTTGTCATATATTTTGAGGTAGTGCAAGTTTGTGGCGTCCTTCAGCATCGCTCACCTAGGCCTACTGCAACTAGCAGCACAATGACTTGGTCTCGAAGCTGCCAGTGCTACTTTTTAGCCTCTGACTCACCTAAGAGGGCCTGGTGCCCCACTCTCTCCTGCTCTCCTGCAAGAGTCCTCCCAGCCACTGACAACAGCAAGGCGCAGCTGCTTAGAGGCTGTTGTTTCTCTGAAATAGGGTGACACGTTTCTGACAGCCCCTCATGCTAGGACACAGGACAAGCACCTGCCTCTAGCACCAGCCTGTTATCAGGCTATTGGTCTGAGTTGCTATTTTTCTAAGTGTGATTCCATTCACATTAAAGGCATCTGTGTCACAGGAAATATCATGATGTGCTCCCATTATATAAACAGAAAAAAATACATGATTACAATAGCCTTAACAGATTTTGTCCTAAAACTGAAAAAACGATGTATTCTGCAAAACTGAGAGCTGCAAGTCATTTCTTGACCCTGAGATGACCACATTTACACTTCAAGCCTGTGGCAAAACCCTACAGCACCATTTGATGTTAACATGAAAATGGACTTCAAAGACGGCACTGTGGGCCTGCCCGTTCTGTGCGCACAGATTTCCAGCCGCATGTGATTATACCTCTGATTACCTGTGGCTATTGTCACAGCAGTTCCATCCAAAGCTTTTTTAGAATTTAATAATTGTCTTTTGTTGATCTGAATAATAGTGCAGCAGACCCGTGGCACGCGTGAAGCCGCAAGTCATAATACCCACAAGTAAGTGGCCAGGATAACTAAAAAACAGACTAAATTCACTGGACTTTTCTAATGAAATAAACTGTGACCAGAAGAATAAGACATCATCAATAGCTGGATGTGTATTGTTGCTTTGAGGCTTTTCCCAGCGACTGCCACCATCAGATCGGGGCAGACACTAAGTCCCACTACTTTAAATAATTATTGGATTATTTTTTCTCATTAGTTATCATTCAGACTGCTCTGAACACCACCCCACTTGATGTCATAATTAGTTCTCTGCTAAACCTTTTGCAAAATAAATGGTTCTGCTTTTGTAGTGATAGAGGTATAGAAATGGGTTACTGAAAGCAGGGAAAACAATTGGGTCTCTGCTTCATTTGTCTGAACATGAAGTCCTGTGTGAACATTGATCATGGATTCAGTAAATCATATCTTTCAAATGTATTTGGAAATTATGAAATTAATAAATACAGAAAAATCATGAAGTATTACCACCAAACACATTGAATTTGAGTCCCCCTTAAGAGTTCAATTAATAAGTAGCACAAATGATAATTGAGATAAGCATATATAAGCAAATAAACCTACCCCTCTTTTCATTATAAAGAATAAATTTACTCTGAGAGAAAAAAAGAAAGAATTAAAGCAATGAAGTAGTTAGTCATCAATGCTGTTGGACAAAACATTAACACTGGGAAGACTATGGAATATTTTTGTCAGCTCATTTTACAAGGATACACCTAAATATTAAAGAAATGAAGAAATTTGATTGCATTTGTACAGCTAGTTAGGAGCAGAAATTTGCTTCTGAACACTTGAGAAAAAAATGAGTTAAACTTCTGGTGAATTGGCATTACTGAACTTTGAACAGTTCAATGAGAAACATAACAAAAGCATAAAAAATAATCTCAAATTCATGAATTTCTTGATCCTCAAGGTAAGTGTTCTCACCACTTCAAGGTCTTCTTTTCTGGTCTTAACATTCCATTCATCCGGCTGCCCCCATTCTGATGCTGTCATTTTTTTTTTTTCTATTTTAAAACAATCTCAATGGCTTAGCATAGCCTGAAGATAATGGATTAATTTCTTAACTTGACTTTCAAAGGTCCCATCTGGCCCTGACCCACCCCTGCTCACTTACTGGCAATTCCTCCTCATGCAATCCTGGGCTGAATCCAGAATACACTATGTATATTTTGATCTGAACATTTTTATCAATCAATATCACCTATGTAGAAGGCTTGGTCTTCATCTCTTTGCCTGTCAGCAATAAGCAATGTCTAGTACATATGCATTGTGAATATTAAAATGATGGCCTGTATTGATTAGTAGGTAGAATGGTAGTATATTAATATTTATCTGCTATCAGAAATAAAAAGATTTGAGCCTGGCACACACCTGTAATCCTAGTACTCTGGAGGCTGAGGCAGAAGGATAATTAAGAGTTTAAGACCAGCCTGGCCTAAAAAGTGAGCTCAAGGCCAGCCTGCACTACATTATGAGACCCTGTCTCAAAAAGGCAAAAAAAAAAAAAAAAGTTTATTGTATATGAATAATACCAGTAAATATTATTTTCTATAACCTTATTGACTATGTAATAAATATGATTTTAAGGCACAAAAGTTATATAAGCAAAAAGTAATCCCCTTCATACCAAAATTTAATTAGCTCAGTCCTCAAGTCTTCATTTGTACCTCGAAAGAGAAAAAAAGATACTGCCAATTTAAAATAACTCATAGTGCCACATGCCTGTAATCCCAGCATTCTGGCAGGCAGATACGGGAGGATTACAAATTTCACCCTAGTCTAAGCAATTGAGTACTAGATCTTTCCTAAAAATAAAGCATAGCAAAAATGAGCTGAGAATATAGCTCAATGCGAAAGCCCTGGGTTCAATCCTCCCCCGGGGGGTGGGAGAAATAGAAAAGAAAACCAAAACGAAGCCACGGAGAGGCTTCCCATTCACACTCAGCCTCTTCAGTGTTCCGGCTCTCCTGTTCAGCCCCCACCACCATTCCTGCCCTTTCCTTTCCTCTGTGGCATCTCTGTTGTAAGCAGCAACGTGGCATCACCACGTAAGATTCGCAGGAGGGGCACCTGCTTCTGCTTTGGGGTGAATGTGTGTGCACCCCCAAAGTCATGTGTTGGAATTCTACCCCCCACAGCGATACTAGGAAGTGAGGACTTCAGGAGTCTTCGTAAGGGTAGAACCTTTCTTCACCCCTTTAGTTGTTTCTTTCTCTTTGGAATCTGGGCAGACTAACTCCAGGAGATCCACCCAGCAACCTGCAAACAACCTACAAGCTGCCAAGAAACCTTGATTCCACCTAAGTTTGGAATTGGTATCATAATAGAACTTGTCACTCAAAGAAGACCTGTAGATTTTCAGAGGAATATCAAAATTTTCTCCAAGCTCTCTGATCCATTTTCATGAGCGCTCTAAGAAATGTAGGTTAACAGCTTATGTGCTGATACCTGGATCCCTACAATAAAATGCTTTCTATCTTGTGAAAACCCCTGCCTGAAAAAAAAGAAAACATATATAAATAGCAAATAAAAACCAGGATGGAATCATTATCCCATAAGATTTTTTTTTTAATTTACTGAGGCTACTTTGAAGCTAAAAGACAGGGCTAAGACGTCAGCTGTTTCATGCAGGATATTAGCTTTGGAGAGTGCGGCTCACTCTGGGGAAACTGTTTCTTAATCTGCAAAATAGAGACCTGTGCTTGCTCCTTAGAATATGGGAATTAAATAAACGTCCCTGAAATACCTTCCACAGCCACCAATATAAGGATTCAGTGACTGTCTGGTTATGTTTTCTCTTAGTTCCTACAAGAGGTTTTTAATTAATAAAACAATATACAGCCAAAATTAGTATTCACATCACACACAGCTTCGTCCGCAGCACGCGTCCCCACTTGCTTGGCCGCGCACTGGTTCCTCCTAGCGCTAATTAGCTCGCATCGAATGCATCATAATTGGCCATGGCACTTGTGCAGGTTTACATTTTCACACACAAAAACTGGAAATAAATTAATAACTAGCAATTTTGCCAATCATGGTCAATTAATTTGCCAACATAATATTTGATACATATAACTTCCATTTAAAAATAAAAACTATTAAAATGCCCATTATCAAACAACTAGAAAGTTCTGTAAGAACATACAGCTTCTCCTATGAAAAGGGAACTAGAGAGAAAAATGTTTGTGTGCCGTTGTGAAATAATCAAAACATATTTTTTATCTCCCCCAAAACATCCTGCACATTCTCAATAAGAAATTGTTATGTATTTCAATTGAAATTATTTCTAATGCATTTTCCAATTAATAAGAAGAAAATAAAAGTCTTAAGGGACAAGTATTGAAAGTATTTGAGCAAACACAACATTGACGTATTTATTTAATTATACAATTCAGCAGGAAAAGTGTTCAAAAATTCAATAGAAAAAATAAACAAAGAACATACAGAGATAATTAACATAAGCAAATATAAAGCTTGCTTAAAAACATAATAAAAAGCATTGTAACTAGTCAGTTTAATCACCAAAGAAGTATAAGTTAGACCCAGAAGATGCAATTCTAATATGATATATTAAAAATAATTGTATCTAAATGTTTTGAGAGTGTGGTGGAGCTGACTGCCTCGTACACTATTACTGCAAATGGAAATTAGTACAGCTGTTTCCAAAATGGATTCAGCGAAAATTATGATCACTTCAAATGTTTATATAACCTATGGTGTCATGATGCCACACTGGAGAATGTATCCTAACAAAATAATACCAAGAAAGGAAAAGTCCTGTCACATTTCAATGAGACACCCATTGCTTTTCAAAATAACAAAAAAATAAAAAGAATCTAAGTCTTGAACAGTGGGAAAATGCACCTAATCCAGCCACCTGCTGCTTCACTAGCTCCTTAGCCACCTGTTAGGTGAGGAGTAAAGCAGGCACAGCGGTCCATGCCTGCAATCCCTACCCCCTGGAGCACTGATTCAGGAGGGTCTCAAGGTGGAGACCAGCCTGAGCAATTTAGAACAACACAGCCTCGGAATTAAATTCAAAAAAGTAAAGGTATGAAGATGTAGATCAGTGGTAGAGAACTTGCCAAGTCTGCACAAGGACCTGCCAAGTACTGGTTCAGTCCCCAGTACTAAATAAGTAAATGGGGATATAACCTAGAAAGACAATGACCAGCCGGGCGTGGTGGTGCATGCCTGTAATCCCAGCACTCGGGAGGCTGAGGCAGGAGGATTGTTGTGAGTTCAAGACCAGCCTGAGCTACAAAGTGAGCTTAAGGCCAGCCTGAGCTGCATAGTGAGACCCTGTCTCAAAAAGACCAAAAAAAGAAAGAAAGAAAGACAATGACCCACAAAGATTTGATAAGAAAAGCAAAATTTTAAAGTATAATTTACTTTCGTTACTACCCAATTCATTATATAATGAATAAATTATATAATACAGAAAATAAAATTAGGTTACAAATTGATGCATATGGAATTTTACTTCTCGTTGTATTTCATGTGTATATTATGTATTATTTGAGCCCTTGTTTTCCAGATTCACTACAATGGATTGGCTTTATTTTGAAATAAAAAGCATAATAAATTATTTTAAAGTATGAATAGGAAAAAACACAAAGAAATAACCTCAGAATACTCCTAGTACCAATGGTTAGATTAATGTGCTGGAATTGTATGTTAATATTTTAAGTTATTGAAATATAAGTCAACTCATGGTGATGTTGTTAAATCACAACAACAGATGCAGATCTTAATCCACCAAGTCCCAAGAGAAGCCAAGGGCCCCTGCAGCTCTGGCCCACACAAGCAAGGGCAGATTTGGTGGGCAGCCCAGAGAGAGGGCCAATTGCTTCATTCCACTTCTCTGCTGTGTCATTAGAGCAGAGCTCTCTTCTTCCTCTCTAGATCCTTAAAGTACTTATCTTCCTGTCTCTATTCTACTGCTAAGTAGGATTCGTGTTTCCTTTTTTTTTTTCTGTATTTTAGGGAAGGGTCTATAGGGAGCTCAGGGTCTCACTGCTACATTGGACTCATAGTGATTCTCCTGTTTAAAGCCTCCCAAGTGCTGGGATTACAGGTGCAAACCACCACACCTAGTCTCAATTGCTGTCTCAGTGCAGCATGGGGGTGGAGCAGGCATGGCAGGCCCAGGAATCAAACTCCAGGCTCTGCTGCTTGCAGGCACTTTAATCTGCTGAGCTACTTGGCCAGTCCATGTTTCCACTGTTTAAAAAAATCTTAAGAATAAGCAGCAAAAGGATCACATGTTTTCAAATAAAATAATGGAATCACAGTCAAAACTCAAGAATGTTTGTTAGAATTTTTAAAATGCCCAGCACCCACATAGGTAAAATCCACCTTATCAGCACTCAGTTAAAAATTGCCAGACACAGACAAAGGATCTACAGAATAAGGTACAGGATTACAAGATAAACCCTGAGGGGACTTCACTGACCTCATAAGAAACAAAAAGTACATGTGTTGGTATATAGGTCTTGCTCTGTCTAGGTCTTAACCATCCAGCAGAAAAGTATAAAAATGAAGTATACACCGCGGAGCCATAATAATAAGTTGAGCTGTAAATGGCTATGGTCAACAACTTCTTCAGGTAACTCACTATTGTTGTGGAATGCTGGACTGTGTAGGATTGTGTTGTCGAGATCAAGCACCTAAGTTAGTTGAATGACAATGGAGTGCCCATCTCTAACAGGTGTAGACAAAGGAAGGGGTATAGAAAGGAAGAATCATGATGTGTGTGTATGGACAGTACAGTTGGGATAGATAACGCCGTGCTTCTACATAATTCTATGAGAGGCAAGGTTTGCACTAATGGTAGTTGGACAGGATATTATGTCGGCTTCTAGTGCTATGGATAACCACTAGGAAAATAACAAGGTAGAAAGTTTTTTTTGTTTTGTTTTGTTTTTTAGGTAGAAAATATTAATTATTGAATCTTTGATGTAATTCAGGCATAAAAAATAAGATGTGCAAACAGCTACACTCTCTTAATTTACTGATAAGAGACATACGGTGTAATAATGTCTGTATGTATAGTATCATGTATGCACCTTGTACATTACCAAAACAGTATGAAAACAGTTTGCAATGTATTAATTTATCAAATCTGTCTTGTTAAGCTATCTTAAAACTGTCTCATTGATATTTGTACTTCAATAAAAATAAAATAAAATAAAATAAATTGCCAGATGAATGAGTAGGAAGAAAGTCAACCAAAATCAGCTGAGAGCTAAAGGGATGCTAGGCTTTGCAGGCAAGAACATGATAAAAACTCGATCTGTCCAAGGCTAACCTCCTGATAGTGAGACCGTGTGGCAACATGGGACACCCCTGCCCCAGCTTAGTGCCATGAGGTCACTATCCTGAAAACTTTGTACTTATTTAAAGGAATACATATTGTCATTTTTAGCTTGGCCTAGCACATTTCACAGCAGATTCTGTGTGTTCAGAAATATTGAGATATATGAAAGATAATTTCAAAGCTTCAGTTTGAACTTCAAGGAATGAAACTGTAATGTAAGAGATTTAAGAAAACATTGGGTGGAAATAATGAAAGTCCAGGTTTATAAAGGATTAGAGAAGTTAGAGACAGCAATAAAATAATTCTGAATAAATAAAGGTGGAAAAAAGTAATAGCTAGACATGGTGGCACAGGCCTATAATTCCAGCACTCAGAAGGCTAATGGAGAAAGATCCCTGATAATTTGAAGCCAGCCTGGTCTATAAACTGAGTTCAAAGCCAGCCTGAATGTTATAGTAAAACTCCATCTCATAAAGGATAAATAAACAGGATATCAGTAGGCAATCATAATCCTAATTTCTGGGCAATTAAAGTCCCAAAGTAGAAAGTACATTTTTTTTTCCAAGTCTAATGGCAGAATATTTTTAAAATTTAATGAAAATAGTATTTCAATAGATCCCAGAAGAGAAACAAGCTCTAACTACAAAAACATAAGGAAAACTACGGTAAGGATATATAGTAATCATAAAGTGCAGGGGCCAGGGGTTCCATCCACAGGCCTGTGGTGCCAGCCCCGCCCCCAGGGCACACTGAGATGGCAATTGGGATTGGGCATGGTGGTGCGCCTGTAATCTCAACTCTTGGAAGGCTGTAAACAGGGAGATCACTACGAGTGCAATCTAGTAGTGAGACCCTGCCAGTCTTATGGAAAACCCATTACTATTATGGGCTACTGGACTATATTGGAATATTTCACAAATTCACACACCTATAATGTTTAAATGACAATGGAATATCCTTCTCTGGCAAAACTGAACAAAAAAAAGAGATACAAATGAACAACCATTTTGCATCTGTATATTCAAAATAGGATAGATATACAGCTAATTCAATGAATGGAAAGATTTATTCTGATAGTGTTTGTGGACATGATATCATGTCTGTATCTTGTACAATGAATAACCACTGAGACAACAATATGCAATGTACTAGTTATTGAAACTGTCCTACTAATTGGTTTTGAAACTGCCTCATTGCTATTTGTTTCTCCATAAAATTATTTTTTAAAAATAATTAATTAATTAATTAATACTATCAATACTTTTTAGAAAAGAAAAAAATACAAAAGAAAATAAATAAATGGATATATGGTAATCAAAATTGCTCAAAACCAGGGGAAAAAACAGCCAGATGTGGTGACACACAACTAATTCCAATGCTCCAGATGGACATAAATTCAAGCCCTCCTGAGCAATTAAGCAAGACTTGTCTCAAAAGGTAAAAAATAAAAGGGATGGGAAAGCAGTTTAATATGAAGAACTTGGGCTCAATACCTCAGAGCACAAAGAAAAAAAGGGAAGACAGAAAAGAAGAACAAAAGGAAATTAAAAGTCAACTGAAGTAAAGGAGATATGATATACAAAGAAACCAAAAGAAAAAGAAGGAATGATAGGTTTCTTGTCAGAAAAAAAAAAAAATACCAACAAGAAGATAAAGGAAAAACATATTTAAGGAACTGAAAGAATAAAAGCTGTTAATAGAATTCCCCCAGTGAAAAAAAAAACTTGTATGTTTTAGGAAAGGGTCTACAGGATGTTCAGGTTCTCTCTCACTGCTAGATCACACTCTTTATGATGACCTTGGACTTTCTCTTGGGCTGGAGGCAAACAACCAACTGAGGAACTTACCTGAGAACAGAATACTAGGTTGGCTAATTCAGCTCTATCTTAGGAAAAACAGACATTAACACCCACAACTACCACAGTGCTTTCAAGTCTGACATGTTCCTGAGAGAGGGTGGCAACCTACGGCCACATTACTGCCTTCACTGCCCCCCCTTCTATTGGACAAGTTTTCAGTGTTGAATTTTATAGGACTCTATATAGTCAGTATGGGCCGCTGACATGAAAACACTGTGCCAGGCTTGAAATAGCTCTGTAGATAAGCAAAGTCAAACCAGAACAGGGGTCAGGATCAGGTGGCCAAATCACATGCAGATAGTATGGAAGCAAGACCCACAAACCGAGTTCTTTGTGCAGTACGCCTGAGGCACTGAAGTGGGCAAAGCATGACTACTATTTGCCAGAAGGGCATCATATAGGCGAGAAAGGAGATTAAAGTAATGGCACGAAGATGGCTATAATCTCAAATACTACAGATGAGGAACTTGGGAAAAAGGTGAAAAATATACATGTAAAGGATTTTTCAGTAGTAAAAATTTATTTAATTTTATTGAAATGGAGTTTCATCTACAAGTAAAAGTGCATAACATTATGGTCAGCCAAAGACCTCCTATATGATAGTTGTCACATAAAATTATATCACTTGGTGGTGTTGTAGCGCTCTTAAGCTGTTGACTGTGCCCAAAGAAGAAATTGATCGCCTAAAACTAAATTTCTCCACAAATATTCTGGTTGCTAAGTGGTATGAGAATACAATGGATTGCTGGGCTACCCCAATAATTTGATATTCTCCCAAAAGGGAAACTTGATTAAAACCACAAATGGAAACATCCTCAGGATATTGCATACTTTTACAAGAACACTCCAGCCACTCCCATAGTCACCTTACCAATAGTATATACCCATTTTCTGTTCTCTTCACTTTCTCTTAGAGATTCTTCTCATGAGAAACCTGGAGAGCTTGTTACACTAGATATGCTAAGACTTTCCATTTGTGCTACACCACTGTATTTTCCAGAGCAGCCTGCTATTAATGTTTGTATACTGTCACCTAGCATAACACCTGGCAATGACAGCATTCAGCAAAGTGTTTCTGTAAAAACAAATGAATGAATAAATCTTTTGTTGTTGAAAAGAACTGCCAGAGTTTACTTTTTTTGTTGTTTGGCTGAACCAGGGATTGAACTCAGACCTTTGCACTTGCCAGGGAAGCACTTATTCCACTGAGCCATCTTCCCAGCCCTGTCAGAGTTTACTTAAATTGCATAGAGTCATCGCTACCTTTGTGTATGTGTCTATGTGGGTGTGGTTGTGTGGGCACACATGTATATTTATGTATAGGTCATTAGAAAATGACTTTTGACACAAAAACTAAAGAAAATTGAGTAATTATGAGACATGCATATATATTAATTTATTTTGTTATACCAATTGCTTTACCAACTATATGTGCCCTGTAACATCATTTTATTGAATAAAATTTTTTTTAGGAAGAAAAAAAAATAGATTGGGCTTGTGATCTGCCTGTTTACAGCCTCCCAAGAGCTGGGATTATAGGTGCACACCACCACACCCAGTCTAATATTTTTCAAAAGTTAAAATAAAAAAAGGACTTTTTCAGAAATTCTAACCTAAAGGAATTTACCATGAACAGACCCACCTCATAAGCAATATTAAAGTCCTTCAGAAAGAAGGAAAATGACACCAGATGGAAATATTGAATTATACAAAGTAATGGTGAGCAATAGAAACAGCAACTGCATGGGTAAGCATATAAGGTTCTGTTGCAAGGGCCAAAGAGACGGCTCAGTGGAATAAGCACTTCCCTGGCAAGTGCAAGGGCCTGAGTTCAATCCCTGGCTCTGCCAAAATAAATTTTAAAAATCTGTTACCATAATTTAGATGTGCTTTACAAGATCATTGCTTGTTCAAACAAAAACAGTAACAATATATTCCAATGCTTTCTTGCTTTTGTAGAAATAAAATATGTGAAAATAATACCACAAAACTTGGAAAGTGAGAAATGAACATACAGTATCATAATATTGTTGGGCTACATGTGACCATGTGACAAAACATAATATCACTTGAAGATTGACTGGAATAAGAATATATCTACATATAATGTTATATATACTATTAAGCCTAAAGCAAATACTAAGATTGCAGCAAAGAATGATAGCTCATAAGCCAACAAATGAGAGGAAACTGAATTATAAGAATATTCTTTGAACGTAAAAGAAAGTACTCTAAAAACACACACACAAAAAAAAAAGTGGAACAAACATCTAGGGCAAATTGAAAACAAATATCAAAAAGTAAAGTTAACCATATCAGCAATACATTGTGTCACAAATAAAAAGAGAAATTGTCAAATTAGACTTTTAATACATTGCCTTCAAGAAACACACTCCAAATATAATGATATGAATAGGTTAAGAGTAAAACCCTGGAAAATTATATATCAGGGTTAGGTTTATAATAACCCTAATCAAAATGATGCTGTAATGATAAAGTGATCAATTGATCAAGAAGATAAAAATTGAACATATTTTATGGCTAGTAATAATTCTTTGAAGCATAAAAGGTTAAAAACTGATAAAGCTAATAGACACACACTCATAGTCAACAATTTCAAAATTGCTTTTTCAATAATTGCCAGAACAAGTGTAACATAGAAGACTTGAACAACTCTATCAGACAACTTTTTTTAATGTATATGGTTGTTACAGGGTCTCCCTGTGCAGTTTGTACTCATAGTGATCCTCCTGCTTTTCGCCTCCCCAGTGTTGGTGTTACAGGGGTGTGCCACCACACACAGTCTCAGTGGCCTGCTCAGTCTGCCCTGGGGGTGGGGCTGGCATGACATGTGGTTCTGGTGATGGAACCTCAGTCCCTGCACTTGCCTAAGCTTGCCTCAGCAGGCGATTTAGTCCACTGAGCTATCTCCCTGGCTCCATCTATCAGACAATTTTACCTGATTGACATGTGAAACACTCCATTCAACATTAGCAGAACACATTATTTCCAAGTGCAATTAGAACTTTCATCAAAATAAACCATACTCGGGGCCATAACATAAGTCTCATAAGACAAAAATGTATTCAATCCAAATAAAACATGCTCTCTAACAACAATGGCATAAAATTAAAATTTGATAACAAAAAATATCTAAAAGTCCCCCCAGAACACTTGGAAACTAAAACCCATGGAACAATGAAAAAATATCCAATGTGAAATTACAAAGCATTTTAAAGGAAATTTATTAATGAAAGCAAAACACATCTAAACTTGTGAATGTTGCTAGAGTAATATGTAGAGGAAATTTTTAAGCATCCATCACTCATGTTATCAGAGAAAAAGTCTCAGCTTACAACTCAATAAGTTATGAGAATAAAGTAAACTAAAACCAAACTGAGTGAAAGAAATGAATAATAAAAATCACAGCAGAAATCAATGACACATGAAATAAAAAATAAAATCAATGAAGATTATGGTTGTTTCTTTAAGAACACAGTACATTTTTAATTTATACACTTTTAGCCAGACTGATTAGTAAAAAGAGGGGAGACAGTAATAAGAGAACTGAAATCATGCTATAGACATTAAAATCAGAGAGTACAAATGTCTCTCAATCATAGTGGATTAGTTCTAACATCACTGTCTTACCAAGATCTGCAGATGCTTAAATTCCTTACATAAAATGGCATTGTTCATCTGTTAGGGTACATTGACTTTAAATCATATTTACATTATTCATAACACCTAACAGGATATGACAGTTGTGTAAATAGTTGCTATCATGTGTCTTAAAGGAATAATGGCAGGAACATCCTGTACTTGCTCAGCATGGACACGATGTTTTAACATTTTAATCTGAAATTAGCATAATCCATGGATACAGAACTTAACAATTTGAAGGCTGACAGTATTATGAACTTTTTTGGTATTTCCACATTATATTTACAACCTTCAGAGTACAATATTCGTATGTCTATCAGATAGAAATAACAGTAGTTTGTTATGTTACAGTGTTTAACATAAAACCATTTTACAAATACGAAAAACACAGTGATCGGATATTCACACATGAATCTGTTTCTTTCAGATTTTTAGTTAAAATTTCAGTATGATGAAAAATTAAAATAATACCCCAAACATGCTACAATCACTATTCACACATAAAATTAAAATGAAATATACAAGAACCCACTTATTACTATTATACAATAAACAATCTTGTGGTTTAACAATAAACTACAAGGTATCCTAGACAGAAATGGTAGGACCCCTGAATGTTTTACTGTAATGTCAGGAGAACAAAATTAAATTGTGGCTATTCTCATGATATATAAAGCAAAGCTTTACATGGTCATTTCAATATATACCAGGTACAAGTTATAATTTGTAAGTTACGGTAAACGATAGTCCTTAAAACAAATGCTTAAAACTCTGTTACCAACATCAACTTGTGTTTATCATGTTCAAGGAAACACATAATTAAAACTGATGTTCATTATGTCTCATAAACAATAATACCTATAATGCTTTAAAGCAATTGTCTAAGTTGTTATTTCTCTCATTTGAAATTTATCATGGCTCATTTCAAAGATGTGCTGATTTCAAGTGAATCAGCATACACAGCTCCCAAATTAAATACACTGTGGCCTTTGAAGTATCATCCTTTCTAATAAAGGGAATATGCTTAAACACAAGTAACACTCTCATGTTTGAATGAACTTATATAGTTAATTATTAACTAAAGTCTATTAATATTCAAATATCCACTAATACCTAAAAGACATTTTTAAAATGATGAAGCAGATAACAATAAATAATCTTGGTTTATTTATTGATATCTAATGTGAAAAACAAAAATTTCAGGTGTTCATTTGCTTGGATCAACTTCTGCTTGAACATGCACTCTTAAACATAATGTGTTAATCAACCTCTAGCTACTGAATTTGCCAATGTTCATAAGAAATTATGCCACACAGGACCGGCCAGAGACAGCGTGGCCGACTCCGCCATCCTCCTCCATCCCGCCCACGCCCGACCAGCCAGAGACCAGCCTGAGACAGTGGCTGACTCCAGCGGCCTCCTGGTTCCTGTGCTAAGCTCACCCAGCGAGAGCGAATTTACAGGACTCACCAGGCTTCCCAGATCAGTGAGAGGGTGGTGAGTCTGAGGGAGAGCATTTGGCTTCTTCCCACGCGCGCTACATGGATCCCTGTCCCCAACCCCTCCAAGCCAGTGACTGGCCTGAAACC
>PVKA01044658.1:0-16033 GCA_004027165.1 Ctenomys sociabilis | reverse complement strand
CTCCTTGAAAGAAGAGCAACTGTCTCCATTTTGACTGAGCCTGATCCTATTTCCTTGTATTGTTATGTAGAGAGCTGGCTAGGACTTCTGTTTATCCTTCAATTGGCCTTAAGCAATGTGTATTGGTCTAGCTGAGGTGCTGGTGATAGTCTTTGAAGGTGGCATGCGTGTTTCCCTGGTAAGCCTGCTGCTCCTTAACATGAGCCGGGTGGAAACAGGATGGTAGAGCTAATGCTCCGCGCTGCCAGCTGGGATCGAGCCTCAAGATAGAGGCTATGACTTCCTGGGACTTGAAAGACTACATCAAAGCTGAAGCCCTAGACTTCCCAAAACATTAAATACTATATAATGCAGATTACTCTCTCTCTCTCTGCATATCCTCTCTGCATATGGCAGAGGTAAATGTAGGCCCCACACCTAGCTCAGCTCACAGTAGTCATCTACTTCCCACAATTCTCAGTCCTCAAGCCACTCCCTTACTGAATAAAAACCGGGTGAGGCCCTGGGTTGCTCTCTTGGTTCTGGGAAGCCATCTTCGTGGCGGGACCTAGAGCCCCTTGACTCCCCGATGATTAAAAATATAATTTAGTGTCCTTATTTTCGCCGTGGGCTGCATGGAAAGTGGTAGATTGGAATCAACTTGATGGGATTCCAATAACGTAACTTTGGGATTACAAATATTGGTTTCTTGGACTGAGACGAGGACCAGGAAGTGTCTCCTACAATACATACTGTTCTACAGGGAACTGATGTCAACTACTTTGTACCTTGACTTAATCTTTGTGCCTCAGCACCTTTTACAGAGGATTGAGGAAACATCAAAGACTAGAAACAGCAACAATACCACTGACCAGAGGAAATTCACATTAGAGTATAAGGAAAATCCTGACACGTTTCCACATCGGTGAGGTTTTGATAGCATCTTCCATGATTGAGGTGTTGAAATGAATCCAGTGTCCTCAAGTTTTGAGGGGCCACAGGTGTTTCTCAAGAAATGCTTATACATGAAAGTAAAGTGCCACTGTAGTCCTAAACCCACCTAGAATAGCACTACATAGTCAGAAGATGACCTTTCCTTCCGGACCCAAGGACAGGCCATCTTCTGGCCTGTTATTTTCCCCAAGATCTAGGCTTAACAATGGAAGAGCACTGACAATTTAGAACAGGCTAGTACCAAACAGAAGCAACTGTGAAGAAAACAGAACAGAATCTCAATCTCTCTCTCCCTTCCTCCCTACACACACACACACACACACACACACACACACACACACACACACACACGACCCTTAGGCAAGAATACATCTATGTCTTAGAAAAGAACAGAGTTCTGTGTTGATGTGAGGGAAGGTGTTAAGAAAGAATGATAAATTTTCAAGAGAATAAGGAGAGAAATAGTCATTAAAGGAATTTGGGCAAAACATAGAAAATCTTTAATAAAAGTCCAACAAAGAGAACTGTCTACCCTGTGCATGACAATTCAAAGAATTCTAACAAGAGTATGTTTTTACAAAAATTAATGCTGAAAATATGCTATAAGCATCTACTATATTTGTAGTAGTGGACAATAGTAGTAGATGCCTCTTCTCTCTCATAGCGAATAGCATAACTACTTCATTTTCCATTGCCAAAATGCTTCTGTTGGTAATATTTTGAATACTTTATGATGAAGTATCCAAATCCTTTTCTAGGATGCTGGAGAGCTAGCTAATCCTGTTAGCAAAATATTGATGCTAGTATTTTTAATAAATAAAATAAACCTACTAAATAGGGATCTCTACATTCAAGAGCCTTTAAGATGTTATTCCCCCCTCACAAATATTAGCTAAGACAATTAAACCCAAGTACTCTTGATATCTGTTAGATGATGTAATATGGTAAGTCATATGCTGTACTGTAATTCACCATGAATCAGTATTGTTTATACAGAATAAGTATTTCAGCCAAGATTTTCAGTATTATTAAATGGAAACTGCCTCTATTCTAAAACTACGTAATTGTACTAGTCTTAGCTTTATTATGGTGTTCTTCCACACCCTCTTTCTAAGCATGGATAAAAGCATGCTTAACTTTATGACAATTCTAGAAAGGCTCAGTCTGAGTGACAGCAATATGTAGTACCAGCTTGATCCTAGTGGTTTTATTTTTGGGATGGCAGAGGGATGCAACTTAACTAGAGTTCTTAGAAACAAGAGAACTGATTTTTCCAGTAGCAGATAGTTGAGGACTGATTACAGATTTTAGACTGCCTACTCACCTGGAGGCATATTTGGAAACTGACTTCCAAACATGTTTACCCATCATATTTAGAAATGTTTATATTGATGGTGGACATAAGCAAGAGCATGATAGCAGTGTTATACAGCAGAATATAAATGTGTATCTTATTGAGAGCTGAAATTTGTTTCCT
Organism: Ctenomys sociabilis; assembly: GCA_004027165.1. Taxonomy (NCBI): domain Eukaryota; kingdom Metazoa; phylum Chordata; class Mammalia; order Rodentia; family Ctenomyidae; genus Ctenomys; species Ctenomys sociabilis. The sequence continues at coordinate 13,623 of PVKA01044658.1, read as the reverse complement.
CAAACGGCACAGAGTAATGTATTCTCTATGTTAAGGAAATTGTAAAATATGAGGTATATAAAATAGAAAGCAATATGCATAAAGTCAGTAATTAGGCATGTACGAATAGTTAGGAAAGATGAAATCACCCAAGTTTAACTATGACTGAGACATGGAAGACACCAGTGATCTCAGTTGGTATGAATTAGTCAATTTGGACATGTAAGGATAAACTACTAGGAGGTAAAAATGTTTAAATAAGGATAATCTTCTTAGAGCAACATAAGATTAAAATTCAGATGAAGAATCAGAAACAACTTTCACAATAGGATAGTGCAATGAATATTTGAAACTAAGGAGTAGGAAAATTACTCATACAGGAGGCCTTCCATCAATCAGTCATCTCTCCCCTAATCAATCAGTCTTCCCATTCAGGTTGCCCTGTTTGTTCCTTTGTTTTGCATTAGCATGATCCCCAGGAAGGCAGAAGGCTGCAGACAACACCCTTATATTAACAAAAGAGAGCAAGCTGTTAGCAAAAGACAAAGTACTATAGAACCTCCAAAAAATGAACAGGGAAGAGTCACAAAGGGGAGTAAAGAGTGAAAGAAAACTATGCAAATAGTTGAAACTTTTAAAAAATCACGCAGAAACCCACCATATCTTTTCATACACATTACACTAATTATGCTTGCAAATATTCAGTGGCTTTGTTTGGAGGGAAGCATGACAATACCTGAATTTAAATGAGTACATGTGACATTTTAATGACAGAGCTATGGTATTTGGGTGGGTGTATACACTATCTGCAACAGAAAGACATCAGACTACGTGGCATAGCTAGTAGTTCTACTAGCAATTTCCTAAAGGAGGTATACACACAAAAGTAGCTTATCTTTCACTATGCCAGTTCCCAGTGTTTGTCAATGCTGAGCTCACAGATCTGGCTGGTTGAAGCAAAGTCTTGGGAAACTGAACAAAGTAGGGTCTTTACCTAATTTTACTTTTTACCATTAGCTGACCCCTAGTGGACAGGTATGACAGAATCCAAGACCTCTAGTGAAGAGAAACAGAGGGCAATGTAACAAAGTCCAGCCTTCAGAGTCAACAGTGGCTCATTTTACCACTTTAGTATCATGACAATATGAAAAGCCAAGTTAGAGATTAGACAAAAATGTTTGCAAGCTATATATCTGAAAAGGGATTAATATCAAAATTTAGTTTAAAAACTCATAGAATAAGTATCAGGAAAACAAGTAATCTGAGATTTAAAATTGGGCCAGGGATGTAGCTCAGCAGCACAGTGCCTGACTAGGAAGCTCTGATTTTGATTCCCAGTACAAAAAATGTAGGTAAAGCACCTCAATAAACATTTCAACAGAGCAGACATAAAAATGGCCAATAGGCACATAAAAATGCTCAACATCATTAATTACTGGGAAATAAAAGTGAAAGACACAGTAAGATATCACTTCAACATCTGTATGTATGGATATTTTAGGAAGGAGGGGCAGGCAAAGCAAAGCGATAACAAGTACTGGTGAAAGTGTGGAGAAAAATAAATTTTTAAAAATTGTTAACAGGGAGCTGGGAAGATGGCTCAGTAGAATAAGTGCTTGCGTGGCAAGCACAAGGGTCTGAGTTCAATTCCTAGTTCCGCCAAAATAAAAGAAAACAGCATGGAGATTCCCAAATAAATTCAAAATAGAATTATCATATTACCAAGTAAAACGTCTTCTAGTTATACATCCAATGCAGATGAAATCACCACCTAGTTACAACATCTACTCTACTATTCCTTACAACTTACTCACATTACATACAGAAAAACCTAAATTAATGTTGATGGTCAAATAAAGAAACTACAGTATAGAAGTCCAATGGAATAGAATTCAGCCTTTAAAACTGTGATCCTCTTATGTGCTACAATATGGATAAAACAAAAGACATGCTAAAATAAATGACACATGAGAAAATAATGCATAATCTCATTTACATGTTAATATTTTTAAAAAGTTAAATACATATACAGAAAATAACAGTGGTAACTAGGAACAGAAAGGGCAGGGGGAAGACATGGCAAGATATAGATCAAAGAAAGCAGAGTAGCAGATGTACAGGATAAATTTAGAGATCTAATATACAACATGAGAACTATAGTTAAGATTGTACTTGAAATCTTTGCTGAGTAAGATTTCAGTTGTTTTTTCTATGCAAAAAAAAAAGGCAATTGGGGTCCTGGAGCCCCTGCCCACAAGTCAGCTGAGCAATAAATTTTGTGATTCTCCTGGCACCCAAACCATGATCCATGCAAGCCTGGTTTGGCGAGTCAGAGTCTTTGGCTTCTCCCTGCATGCCCCACCATCTGGAGCCCCCACCCCAAGACCTCTTAGTGGGTGATCCATCAGCCTGAGACAGCCCAGAGGGCCTGCCCTGCAACTTCCTGGAGCTCCTGCCCCCAAGCCTGTCAAGCGAGAATTTTTGTCACTCTCCCAGCAGCCAATCCACAATCCATGTGAGCACAATTTGGTGAGTATGTGGGAGAGCCTTTGGCTTCTCACCATGCACTCTGCAGTCCCCACCTCAACATCTACGAGTAAGTGAGCTAGCAAGTGAGCGGTCTGAGACAGCCCAGACTGCCTTGTCCTGCAACTCCCCAGTGCCCCTGCACCCAAGCCTGCCAAATGAGTGAGAATTTTTGTGTCTCGCTGGGCACCCGATCCACGATCCATTTTTTTTTTTTTTGTCTTTTTGAGACAGGGTCTCACTATGCAGTTCAGGCTAGCCTTAAGCTCACTTTGTAGCTCAGGCTGGTCTCGAACTCACAACAATCCTCCTGTCTCAGTCTCCCGAGTGCTGGGATTACAGGTATGCGCCACCACGCCCGGCTCCACGATCCATTTGAGCCCAGTTCAATGAGTGTGTGGGAAAGCCTTTGGCTTCTCCCCACATGCACTGCACCATCTGGAGTTCCCGGCCCCAAGACCTCTGAGCCAGTAATCTGCCTGAGACACCCCAGACCAGCCTGCCTGAAAATCCCTGGAGCCCTGCCTCCAAGAAAACCTAGGAAGTGAGAATTACGTGACTCTTCCGGCACCTGATCCAACCATGCCGGGCCTGGAAAGTGTGTCGGAGAGCTTCTGTGCTCCCCAGTGCTCCCTGGACCAGAGACACAACAGAAGAGAAACACAGGCTCACAGTTGTACCAGAAGGGCTACAGCAAAAAGGAACTGTACACAGCAGCTAGATTCATGTCAGGCATAACTGGATAATTTCAAACCTAATAGACTGGCCCCTGAATCTCATTACTTGCTAAGGTTCTATCTGCACCAAAGCTCTACAGCAAAGGTCAGAGGTCAGTGTCATACAAAATGACAAAGACAAGGAGCAAAATGCAATCTCAGGCCTTGAGCTCACCCATAACAAGTACAGAGAACACTAGCTCAGCTGAAATGAATGAATTAACAGAGGTGGAAGCAAAGAAACAACAGAACAAAGGTACAGAGGAACGCAGACCAGAATTAATGCCTGAAATAAAAAAGAAATATTTGAATACATAGCATCTGAAGTAATGAATCAAATTTAGAAACATGGGGGAAACCCAATGCAGAGAACACTATTCCAGCTGAAATGCATGAACTAATAGCATCACAAGCAAAGAAAAAATAGCAGATAGGCAAAGAGAAACCGAAAGCAGAAATAATTTCTGAAATAAGAAAAGAATTCTTTGAAATCATAGCATCTGAAGTAGAGAACCAATTCCGGAAATATACAGAGGAAAGTCAAATTGGAAAATTCTCTGCAGTAAAAGAATTAATAGCTACCCCTAAAGAAGACATTGATTAAAAAAAATAGAGATCAGAAATATGATGGATGCCTGGAATGAGCAATGCAGAAAAGAAATAGAACAAATGAAGCAGAGTCAAAGAGACATAGAAGAACTAAAAAAATCTCAATCATGAGTCTACAAAACCGTTTGAGTGAAAGCGAAGACAGAGTTTCAGATCTTGAAGATGCCGGAGTGGCTAGTGAAAAGGTGAGACAGGATCTCTTAAAAAAAAAAAAAAAAACAAGAATGCAGGAAAAATTAAACCATCACCTGCAAAGATGACACCAGGATGAACAGTGTGAGGTTAATTGGCATCAGTGAGAATGAGAGAGTCAATACAAATGATATAAAAAGAATATGGGCAGCAGTAATAGCAGAAAACTTCCCAAATATGAGGGAACAATCCAACATTCAACTAACCGAAACATACAGAACACCAAATAACCTCAACCCAATTAAAAACACACCGAGACATATGTCAAGATCCCAGAAATTCAACACAAAAATAATATAATGCAAGCTGCTAGAGAGAAGCAGATCACACTCAAAGGAAAACCCATCAGAATTATAGCTGATTTCTCTATACAAACCATGAAGACAAGGAGAGCATGGAGCAGAGTTCTTCAAATTCTGTATGAAAACAAATTCCAGCCCAGACTATTATACCCTGAAAAACTCTCTTTCAAGTTTGATGAAGAAGTGAAATACTTCCACGATAAAGAACAACTAAAAATTTTCATGATGACAAAGCCATCCCTGCACAGGCTACTGAAAGATGTTCTAGAGAGAGACCACAATGACAAGAACTCCACGAATGAGAATGGAAGGAACCCGCTAAACAGGGCAAACAATTAAACATAGGATAAAAAGGAGTAAACAACAGCAGGTAAATATGACAGTCATAAGCCAACACATTTCAATTATAACTGTCAATGTAAATGGACTCAATTCACCAATTAAGAGAAACAGACAGGCACAGTGGATTAGGAAACAAAATTCAACCATATGCTGTATACAAGAAACACACTTAACTCAAAAATACATTCATAGGCTCAAAGTCAAAGGATGGAAAACAATACGACATGCTCCAGCACCTCAGAAAAAAGCAGGTACAGCAATTCTGTTCTCAGTCTCAACTTCAAACGAAGAATGATTAAATGAAACAAAGAAGGCCACTATATATTGGTCAGGGGAAAAATTCAAGAGGAAGATGAAACACTCATAAATATCTATGCACCAAACACAGGAGCACCAAACTATGTAAGACAAATTTTAATGGACATGAAAAATCTAATATCCAAGACTACAATCTTAACAGGAGACCTTAACACCCCCTTATCTCAAAAAGATAGGTCAACCAGACAAAAAATTAGCAAAGAAGTAGGAGAACTGAACCAGAGCTTCGAAAAAATGTACTTGGTGGATATATACAGAATGTTCTACCCAATCACAGTGGAATATACAATTTTTCAGCTGCACATGGGTCGTTTTCTAAAATAGACCATATACTAGTCCATAGGTCATGCTTATGTATATGCAAGAAAACAGAAATTATCCCATGTATATTATCTGACCACAGTGCAATGAAACTGGAAATAAAAGACAAAAGAAACCAAAAAAAAAATCACCTAAATCCATGGAAATTAAGCAAAACCTTACTTAGCAATCAATGGGTTACATGTGAAATTAAACAAGAAATTCAACAACATCTACAATTCAATGAAAATTCAACCCCAACTTACCGGAATTTATGGGATACGATGAAAGCAGTTCTCAGAGGGAAAACTCATAGCTATGAACTCACACATTAGGAAAACAGAATGGGAAGAACACCCTAATGTTGCACCTCCAACATTTAGGAAAGGAAGAGCAAACAAAACCCAGAATCCAAAGACGGAAGAAATCATAAAGATTAGAGCAGAAATTAATTCAATTGAGACAAAACAATTTGAAGAATCCACAAATCAAAAACCTGATTCTTTGAAAGACTAAATAAAATTGATAAGCCTCTAGCTAACCTCATCAAAGAGGAAAAAAACATTCAAATATAAGCAATAAGGAATGAAAAGGGTGAAATCACCACAGACTCAGTGGAAATTCAGAAGATTATCAATAGTTACTTCGAGAATCTTTATACTCACAGAAGACACACAAGAAATGGACAGATTCGTAAAATGGTATAAATTACCAAAACTAAATCAAGAAGATGTAACAATTCTCAAAAAGCCAATAGCAGCCAATGAGATACAAAATGTAATAAAAAGCCTACCGACAAAGAAAATTCCAGATCCTGATGGATTCACAGCTGAATTCTACAAGAAATTTATAGAAGATATAATCCCTACATACCTCAAATACTTCAAGGAAATTGAAAAGGAAGCAGTCCTCCAAAAATCATTTCTGGAGGCAAGTATTATACTGATTCTAAATCCAGGGAAAGAGACAACCAAAAAAGAGAACTATAGGCCAATCTCCCTCATGAACATAGATGGAAAAATCCTCAATAAAATACTAGCAAACAGAATACAGCAAATAATCAAGATCATATACCATGAGCAGGTAGGATTCATACCAGGGATGCAAGCATGGTTCAATATTCAAAAATCTATAAATGTAATACACTATATTAAGAGACTGAGATCTAAAAACCACATGATCATCTCAATTGATGCAGAAAAATTTTGACAAAGTCTAACACTCATTCATGTTCAAAACCCCACAGAAAATTAGAATAGATGGCCTCTACCTGAATTTGATAAAAGCCATCTATGACAACCCAGTGGCTAATATAATTCTAAAAGGAGAAAAACTGAAATCTTTTATTCTTAGATCAGGAACAAGACAAAGATGTCCTCTATCACTCATCCTATTCAATACAGTTTTGGAATCATTAGCAACAGACATTAGAAAAGAGGGAGAAATAAAAGGAATAAGAATATGTAAAGAAGTTAAATTATCACTATTTGCAGATCACATGATACTTGGAAGACCCAAAAAAATTTTACCAATAAGCTACTAGAATTGATACAGAAATTCAGTAGCATAGCAGGATACAAAGTCAATACTCAAAAGTCAATAGCATTCCTTTACACAGATAACAAACACACAGAGAAGGAAAGTATAGAAACAATACCTTTTACAATAGCACCATAGAAAATGAAATACTCTCGAATTCACTTAACCAAATAAGTCAAGGATCTTTTCACCAAAAATTACAGTACCCTAAGAAGAGATTGTAGATGATTTCAGAAAATGGAAAGATATTTCATGTTTGTGGATAGGAAGAACCTACATTGTGCAATCCCTAACAAACTGCCACCAACATACCTCCAAGACCTAGAAAAATCATTCCTAAAATTTGTTTGGAACCACAAAAGACCTAGAATAGCAAAGGCAATCCTGGCCAACAAAGACAAGGCAGGAGGCATCACAATTCTTGACTTGAAATTATACTACAAAGCTGCTGTGATAAAATCAACATGGTATTTGGCAATGAAATAGACCTGAGGATCAATGGAATAGATTAGAAGACACAGAGCCCTCTGCGAACACACTCAGCCACCTGATCTTCTAAACATACTTACTGGAAGAATGATAGCCTCTTTGACAAATGGTGCTGGAAAAACTGGTTCTCTGCATGCCAAAAACTAAAACTTCACCCAGGTCTATCACCATGCACTAAGCTAAAGTCAAAATGGATTAGCGATCTAAACATTAAAACAGAAACAGTCAATCTCCTGGAAGAGAAAGTAGGAGGAACCCTTGAAGACACAGGAATAGGCAAAAAGTTCATGAACAAACATGTATTCACAGGGGAATCAACTTTTGAAAGCATATAATTATATACCCTGATCATTTTCCTTTAAGATTAAGAACAAGGTAAGAATATTTGCTGTAGCTGTTCTCATCAACATACTACTAGAAGGCCCAACAAGCAAAGCAAAGCAGGTAAAAACAAAGTTGGTAAAAATAAAGTAAGACAGACATTGCAAATGAATAAAATTATGTTTCATTACAGATGAAGTAATTTTTCTTATATGAAAGACTTTAGTTTTCATAGCACAAAACATGTTAATATTAATTTAGCAAAGTTGTAAGATGTATAATCAAAGTACAAAAATGATATGTATTTCTGTACCACAACAATGAACAATTTGAAAAAAATTATGGAAATAATTTTATTTACAACAAAAATAGAATACATCAGAATAAATCCAACCAAGATGATGAAAGAAAAGTCTTAACAACTGATGCAAGAAATCAAAGAAAATAAAAAATGGAAAAATTTTCCATGTTTGAAGTGTAAAAGTTAATAATGATCATTGTTAACAGACCAATATAAATAATCGAAGTGATTACAGATACAATATAATCCTATCAGCACTTTTTCACATAGAAAACACATTCTAAAATAGATGTGGAATTCTAAGGGACCTAGAATAGCAGAAGTATTTTGAAAAGACCAAACTTAAAGGATTCATCCTTTCTAATTTTAACACATATTACAAAACCACAATAATCACAATAATGTGGTACTGGCAGAAAAGATTTGCAGATTAATGAAACAAAATTTAGACTAAAATAAACATCAAATATATGGTTAAGGAATCTCTGACAAGAGTGCTAAAATCACTCAGAAAAAAAGAATATTCTCTTAAACAAATGGTATTGGGGAAACTGGATATTCATATGCAAATATATTAGATCTTTATCATACACTACAAACAAAATTTAACTCAAATGGGTTAAAGACGCTGGGTATAGTGCTACATATCTGCAATGCTATTTACTTGGGAAGCTGAGGCAGGAGAATCACAAGTTTGAGGTCAACCTGGATAATTTATTTTTTATTATTTTATTCATTTTAATGAGAAAAAAGATAAAATAGCAATGAAACAGTTTCAAAAATATTAGTACAAAATTTTTTCTTTTATTTTTTCCATAATTTTACTGAAAAACAAATAACAATGAGAGTTTCAAATCAAATTAGTAGGACAGTTCAATAATTAATACATTGCATACTGCTTTCTTAGTGGTTATTTGTTGTACAAGGTGCAGACATGATATTCTATTCACAAATACTATAAGAGATACCTTATTCATTGATAAGAGAATGTAGCTGTATATCTATTTTAACTACTTTGAATCTACAGATACAAAATGGTCATTCAATTGTATCCTTTTTTGTTTAGTTTTGTCATTTAAATATTATAGGTGTGTGAATTCAGCCAAATATTCCAAAACAGTCCAGTAGTCCATAATAGTATTGAGTGTTCCACATGTCTGGCAATGTCAGAAGCTGTTGACTTGAGCCTTTCACAGCTCAGCATATTAATATGGCTTTACTTTATATACCTTATTTTTATACTTTTCTGCTGGATGGTTAAGACCAAGATAAAGCAAGACCTATATAACAAGAAATGTAACTTTTGTATTTGATAAGGTCAGTCAAGTATCCCCAGGATTTATCCTGCATCCCTGTACCATACTTTGTAGATCCTTTGTCAGTGTCAGCCATGTGGATTGACCAATTTGCACTCTGTGAAAGCCTGAGAGCATGTTTTCACTCCGTGAGACTCTCCTTAGGCACACTCTACATCGTGGATCACTTTCCTCTTTGGCCCCATAATCTCCTTGATCAGAAAATTGGGACACAACTGAGTTACATGATGTTACAGTACAGGTTCTCATATGTCCTGAGTATTAATTGACCTTGAAAGGTTGCTGTCCTTGCGATCCTCCTTTTTCTCTAATTTTTGGTCTACAAACTTAGGCTGTTAATGCTCCAGAAGAGAAGCTTGTTGTTATTACTGTACAACCTAGGCTGTTGAGTTTAACCTATCTGTCTGAATATCAATCTGTTAGGCTTAACATGGAGCAGCTATTTTTCTTCAAGTATTGATATGTTAAACTTTAAGTCCCTACAAAATATAATGTAAAAATATTTGAAAATTTAAAATATGTTAAAAATAGGAATATACAATAGTATATGTTTACACATAAGTTTAGAAATGTAACCATGTACAGTACTGTAGCAGCACTGTCCTGCAACACTCCTTTTCCAGTCTCCTACCTTCATTCACCATCCCCCTTTTTAAAAAAAACTTTTATTCTCAATGGACTAAGAGAAAGCTGTATATCCTAACTCATATATATATATATATATATATATATATATATATATATATATATATATAACAAAACAGTCCTTACACTTTTGTGAAGTTAGTAACATATGACACTAGGCTGCCTAGCAACTTATAGCTAACCTTAACTAGACAGAATGTTCATCTCAGGAGTGAGGTAGCCTGTTTGCTTTACGCACTGGTTCAAGTCCTACCTACACATATTTGATCAATTTCCTAGATTGGTGGTTCCCAACATACCCCTCTTTTTTAAGACACTGTGTCTCAAAATGTCTAGGCAAATAGTTCAGCACACTCTGGGTTCAATCCTTAGAACTGTAAAAACAAGCAAAATACCAAAACCAACCAAAAGAAAACAACCCTAAAGGATTAATGATTGAAGGGCAAAAGCTAAAACTGTTTCATACTCATCTAAGAGTTTTATACTCCTAGATGCAAACTTAAAACTTTTATGATACTGGGTTTGACGTGAAACTTCTGGTTATGACACCAAAAATACTAGTGACAAAAAACGGATACTACAAGCTTAAACCATCTTCTCTATCAAAGAATAACATAGAGTAAAAAGGTAGCATGCAGAATGGAGGATATTTGTAAACCATACATTTTATAAGGAATTAATAAACAGACTATCTAAATCAATCCTGTAACTCTTACATGAAAAATAAAAATAACTCAAAAATGGTCCAAGGTCTTGAATAGGTATTTTTACAAAGAAGAGATACAAATGGCCAATATGCACATTGAAAGATGTGCAACACCATTAATTAGAAGGAAAATACAAATCAAACCACAATGTACTTTTACTTCAGACCTATTGGGACTATTCAATAAATATATAAAACCTAGAAAGTAACAAAAAAACATGGACAAATTAGAATTCTTGTGCACTGCTAGCAGAAGTATAAAATGGTGTAATCACTATAGAATAGAGAACGATGGTTTATCAAAAAAATTAAACATAGAACTACCATAGCACCCAGCACACCCACTTCTGGGTATACATCCAAAATAATAAAAATTGGAGTCTCAGATATTTGCACATCCATGTTCATTGCAGCACTATTCTAATAGGTCAAAGGTGGATGCAATCCAAATATCATTAATAAACCTGGAGGATACTAAGCTAAGTGAAATAAACTCATTTATTTCTATGAGATACAGAAAATAGTCATTTTTTTCCACCTGTTTTCCACAGACTAAAGAAGGGGAGAATAGGAAGTTCTGTATTGGATATCGTGTTTCAGCTCTGGAAGATGAACAAATTCTGCAAACAGCTGCCCAATAATGTGGATACATTAATACTAATGAACTGTACTCATAAAAATGCAAAGATGCTAAATTTTGTTACATGCATTTTGCCAGAATGAAGAATTTACAAACTTGAAAGAAAAATCACACAATCATATCTAGACACAAGTAAGAATTGACAAAATACATTAATAAAAATTCTCAGCAAAGTAGGCATAAAAAATTCAACTTATAAGTATCTACCAACTACTGTATAGTTAAGATCGTAGTTAATAGTGAAAGACTGAAGTACTTGCCCCTTCATACTAATGACATACAAGTTCATCTGTTGTCATTATTCTTGTTCAGCATAGAACCAGAAATTTCTAGCCAGTACAGTAAGACCAAAAAAGAAAAGGAAATACAAAAGGCATATAGACAGATTGGAAATAAATAATATATTATCCTTGTTTGCAGATGTCCTGATTGTGGATAAAGTCCCAAGAACTCTACAAAAAATAAATGTCACACAATTTAAAAATGACCTTAAGATTGGGCATGGTGGCGTGTGCCTGTAATCACAGCTCTTGGGAGGCTGTAAACAGGCAGAACACTATGAGTCCCATCTAGTAGTAAGACCCTGAACACCCTGTAGACCCTTCCCTAAAATAAAAAAATGACCTTAGCAAGTTCATGTGATATAAGTTCAAAACACAGAAAAATTACTTGTGTATGAGATGTGAAAATGGAAGTTAAAAACACAATACCATTTATAATGATTCCAAACAAAAACAGGTACAATCTCTCAAAATACATATAGTATACATATAGCAAAAAATGCTAATGAAAAGCATCTGAGAAGATGTAAATAAGTGCAGAATTTTACAACCATTAAATGGAAGGAATAGTAAAGATGTGCATTTCCGCCAAATGATTCACAGGTTTAATAGAACTCTGAATAAGCTCTACACAAGAATTCTTTTGTATACACAGAACAGTTAAAATTCACAATGTATGTTATTTACATTCCCAGCAATACTGCATAAAAAGTTTCTTTCTCCACATCTTGAACACATTATCTTTTTTATTGATAACAGCCCTCAAATACACATGGCTGTGATTTTTACCTTGCATTTCTTTGATTATTGATGTTGAATGTACTTTATGGAAAACAATGTGGAGATGCCTTGCAAATTAGACATAAGTATCATATGGTCTAACAATCCCACTTCTGGGTACATATCCAAAGTGCAATTATTGTATTTAAGAGATATCTATCCTCAGAATACAATACCTAAGAGATACCTGTATCATTGATTGTAGCACTATTCACAACAGTTGAGATCAACTTGTGTGTCCATTAACAGATGAATGAGTAAAGAAATGTGGTAAAAGACTAGAAATGCCGTTCAGTGAGTTCAATTCCCAGTACTCCCCACCCAGTACTCCCCAAAAGTGAAAAAAATACACACAATGGGATACTATTCAGTCTTAACAAAAGAAACCCTGACGTGTGTAACCCTATGAGAGGTCTCAGAGGATATGCTACATGAATTAATCCAGACACGTTAAAACTGTTTTGTCATTTTCCTCTACTCCCTTCAACCCCTTTCCTTATTTACAAAGCTTCATTTTCACTTTCTTTCTATCCTTTCTTTTGTACCTTCCTTCCTTTTCCTCTCTTCCATCCCACATCTTCTCAATTCTACCTCAATAAAACTGATTAAAAAGTATGATGAAAGTTAAAAAACAACATGAATTTAGAATACAATTAACAGGGGTTGGGATGGGAGGCAAAGGGAGGCTGGATTTGATCAGTGTATGCTATATGCACAAAAATATTACACTGAACCACAGTAATATGCACAATGGTACATTAATCAAAAATAAGATATGATGAAAAATGGAAAAATCTTTGCTTTCACTCAGACGGTTTTGTAGACTCGTGATTGCTATTTTTAGTTCTTCTATATCGCTTTGACTGTGTTTCATGTGTTCTATTTCTTTTCTGTATTGCTCATTCAAGGAATCCATCATATTTCTGATCTCCTCAATTTTTTTATCCATGTCTTCTTTAAAGGTAGTTATTAATTCTTTTTTCTGCTGTGTTTCTTCCAAGTTGGATTTCCTCTGTATATTTCAGGACTTGTTTCAGTATTTCAGATCGTATGACTTCAAAAAGTTCTTTTTTGATTTCAGAACTTATTTCTGCTTTGAGTTCCTCATGATCTTTCTGTTGCTGTTTCTTTGCTTCAGATGCTGTTAATTCATATATATCAGTTGGAATAGAGCTCTCTGCACTTGATCTGGGTGAGCATCGTTTTTCCACCCAGTGTTTCTGGAATTCATTCTTTATTTCAGATTCTATGTATTCAAATATTTCTTTTTTAAATTGGGGAATTACTTCTCGTTTTATTTCCTCTATAGCTTTCTGCTGTT
>PVKA01044657.1:0-16033 GCA_004027165.1 Ctenomys sociabilis | reverse complement strand
CTCTGGCCCTCATTATGGCCATTCACAAGGATCTTGAATTTGGAATCTTGCCTTTTCCTCTCTCACAGCCTCCTCATACCACTGATTAAAAGCAGCAGGGGTGATACCTTTGACCTTGGTGAAAAATTCCAGGACATCTAGCTTGGTGGTTTCAAAGAGGGCCCTTGGACCCCACACAAGCTCATATTCAGGAGGATCGGTATAAGGCACAACAATATATTCCAGATATTGCTGGTGTACCAGATCCTCGGTGATAAATTTCTGAGGCGCCCCATAGATGGGGTGCTGAATCCCAGCATAAAGCCCTATTCCACTCAGCACTTTCAAGATGACCTCCTCAGTGGCATGGTTTCCCTCAAAGAAGATGATTCCCAGGACGATTATCATGATGGTGGTCCTGGGAAAGCTTGGGACACCAGGCACCATCCCATCATAGGAGAGGCTCAAGGCAGGCATGAGGATGTAGCAGTGGCTACAGGGATTGACTTTCTTCACATCAATGCCAAAGACCAGGTACATGCAATCAAGTACGATCCCTTCGAAATTGCACTGCAACATTTCTGCACTGGTGATGATTTCCTTCTTTTGATACTTGGTGAACAGGAATGTCATCACGTCAGCCATCTTACCATTAATGGAATAACCCATCAAAGATTCAACAATTGACAGTGTCTGATAAGAGAACAAACTCTGCCCTTTGTTGTTGCTGGAACCCTCATGGAACTGGCTTCATGGGGCAGTAGCCATGGCTATGGCGCTGAAGGAGGCTCCCTCAGGATTCTGAGGAGGTCCCAGCATTTCAGGAACAGATTTGTCCTTTCCATTGCCTAGGATGAGACAATGAAGAAGACGAGAGTAGGAAGGCAATGAGAGGGAATCTGAGAGATGGTCCCCTCCCACATTGCATCGGGAACCTGCCCACCCAAACCCACTGGTGTCTCACTTTGGTTTTGCTGGGCTTCCTCCAGTTGAGGCTGCCTTGGAGATTCAGACATGGCTTCAGTGGTATGGGACTGAGGCTGAAGACCAGTGACAGGAAGTTAAGAGGCCTATGGGAGAGGGGAAGTCCCAGGGCAACTTCCAATGAGCACTACAGCCTTGGCAGTGCTCAAAAAGTTTGAGTCCAGGTCTGCGCTTAATGTGGTGTTCTATGGCCTTGTGGGATCCTGTCCTTCTGGATGGAGAGCTTGTTCTCAGAGAACTGGGATCAACACGTGAGGGGCTTGGTGGACACACCCAGCCCATATTGGGCAACGACCAAAGGAGACAGTAGGAGAAGAAGCCAGGCATGACAGGGTCCCTTCTCTTTGGGGAGGGACCATAAGAGCACATTCCTGACTCACATTGCTTGGCACCGGACATTGCCCGGATGCCTGTGCTGTGTGACCTGGGGCTGTTGCCTACACCCAGGCCTTCACTGGCTTCTCCTAGAGACCCTGGAGGAGGCATAAGGGATCCCTAGGCCACAATCACTGTCGTGGGCCACTGCTCTCCCCAGAGGGTGGGAGACTGAATGCTCACAACTGTCCAGGTACACAGACCCTCTCCGCTCACTCAGGGCCCTCAACTGTCCTCGGGAGAGGCCTGGACACCAGCCCACAGCTTGGCCTGAGGAAAGCTTTTAGAATAAGTGGCCCCTTTACTTGGACAAATCACAGTGAGTATTCCATCAGGTGACACCTGCTAGGGACATGGGGAAGTTGTCAGCATCACACACCCGTTGCCCTATGGAGGAGATACTTTGAGGTCCTGGCTTCCATGTAAGGAAAGGTCTGACCTCTCCTGAGACTGAGCTGAAGCCAGCTTTAATGAGTGCCCCAGCTACCTGAGACACTCCTTGTAGCAAGGCTGGCACCACAGGAGACATCAGAGCCTGCTGGAAGCTGGGGCACTGTGTAAGTGGCTAAGGGGTTCCCTGTGCCCTCCTGCAGACTCCTAGAGATTCCTGGGACAACTGGGCCACAGGATGTCACCAGCTGATGCCAGGCTCTGTGGGGTCCCTGACTTCTGGGGAATGGCACCCTCCCTGCTTTCAGTGCTCACCAAAGTTCTCCTTGATTCCTGGAGGCCGCGGTTTTCACGCTCCGTGTACCAGGTGTTTCGAGGCTGCTGACCTGGTCACACTCCATAAACCAAGGGGTGATGCCACTGCCAGCAAGGAGAGAGATGTGAGGACGCAGCACCTCTGGACACCTCTGTGTGTGCTCTCCCCGATGCTGATGCTGAGCAGCATCCAAGCCCTTCTTTGTCTGGAGCGTGCTCAGGAGCTCACACTTCTCTGCTGACCGGGGTGGGCATCTTCAATCACAGGCCATCCCCTCCCTGAAACCCCAGAGCAGGAAGTTGGGAGAGGGGGTGACTTCCTCTCAGTCCAGTGGGGGGCCAAGCAGGATAAGGCTTTCCCAGTCCTGGATGTGCTGACCTGAGCCCACACTGCTGAGACCACAGCCACCTGCCCCTCACACCAAGTCAGGAGCAGAGATGTGCTGCATCCCCCACTCCCTGCTGACTGCAAAGCAGAGGTGGCCCTCTGCTCAAGCGTACAGGGACCCCTCAAGTGCTCACTCTGGGTCCTGCCCCGGGTCCTGGAAGCAGCCCAGCCCTAGGAGCATCTGAGTCCTCTTCCTTCAGAGGCAGAGTTGAGTACCTGCCTAGTTTCCAAACAGAGTGTCTTGGTCCCCTCGTCCTCAGGCCCTCGGCCTGCCTCTTTTCTCTCTTGGCCTGGGGTAGGGCTTGGTTCTGCCCTGCGCTCAGGTAAGTCCTTCCCACAAAGCCTGAGACCAGGCACAGAGATGCTGCCTGTGGTGCTCATGGAGTGAGCGGCCCTCTTTCTTCCCCGGGTCTTTAGCCCAGGTGCTGGCACATGGGCCAGAGAGCCTACCTAAGTGTGCTGCCCACCCCAAGGCTCTGGGTGCTGCAGGCTCCCTCCTGGGTCTCCACTCTGTAGAGGGAGGAAGGTCTCTCAGTAACCTCGAGGCAGAGGACTCAGGTGGGAAGGGGTGGAGCCCCAGGCCAGTCAGCTCTGGGGAACAAATTTGATAAGAGAAATAGAAGGAATTAATGCAGCACCTTACTCCTCGGAGAGCATTCCTGCACTGTACCCTCAGCCTCTCTCTTGGCCTGAGTCAGCCTAAGCCCTCTCAGCTCCCTAATGTGAACCCTGCAGCTCAAATTCAGGTTCTCTGTGCCAAGGGATCTCAGCACTCCCATAGCCCTCTCTGAACTTAGTGAACCACCTGTGATATCTGTTCCCATATTTGAAGCCAGGACCTGAGAAAGCCGTTGACTATCCTGGCCTGATGCAGAGAGGGCACAGGGACCGTTCCTGAGATTTCCACACTTGGAGCTGCCAAGATTGAAACAGACTCCCAAGAATCTTCTCAATCTCCTGTCAGCACTGTGAGAGGGTGCCCGTTTGGTGTATGGCAGCCGGCAGGCAGACGGCGTTTTCCTAGAAGTTTCTGGACCTAGCTCTCGGGGTACAACTTCCTCATTCCTCATACTCAGCTAATTGAACCCCAAGACGTATTCTCTCTTCCAGCCTTAAGCCAAGACCTAGAATGTGGCTTCAATCCCTGTTCTCAATAGCTTTAAAGCCATAGTGACCCTCACCTGAAAAATCGTCCCGGAAGTGCTAGGACATCAATAAGTACATGTCTAGAGTTTTTTGTATTTCCCTCTCTCGGGAGTGAGGGTTTCCCACTCCCTGAAAGTGGCCGTTAGCTAAGCTCAGCCCTCCCGGCTGCCCTCATAGTGACCACTCACCTCAGCACTGGACATCAAACTGCTCTGTCCACATAGAGACACATTGTATGTGTGTCACTTCCGGTGGGCGTCACTTCCAGTGAGTGTCACTTCCAGTGGACCTCACTTCCTCCTGCTTGCATGCCTGGGATCTCCCATGAGTGACAGAAAGTTCACAGCGGGATTCTTAGCATCCGCTCCTTTTTCTCTAGAAGACTTTACCATCACCTTGGTTTCTAAACAAGTCCAATCTCAGTCCTCCACGGGTTTGAGTTAATTCCCTTCAAACCATGCTTGTATTTCAGGGTCTTGTGAACATAAAGTCGGTTGCGACTCCCTGTTATAAGCCTATCCAGGATAGCCTTATCACAGCTGTCAACAAGGCAGATTTTAGGGCTGGGGAGATGGCTCAGTGGACTAAGTGATTGCTTGGCAAACGCAAGGTCCTGAGTTCAATCGCTGGTAGCATCAAAAAAAAAAAAAAGAAAAAGAAAAAAGAAAAAAGAAAAAGAAAAAAATGGACATCTGGATTTCTCAGGGATCCTACGAATGATATGAGCTTTCTCACTTTAGGCTCAGGCTTTAAGTTTGAACTAACACAGCCCAGTGCTTCACAGGAGCCTGAAACTCAAAACACGTCCCTCGCCTGGGGACATCCCAGGGTCGAGAGTTCATGGTGGGCTTCAAGCCCAGCGATGTGCACAAGGTCTGACTCAAGGGGCAGATTTGGATTCTGCCAGTCCCCCCATCCCCCACTGGGGTGATCACTTTCATTCCCACCAAAGCCCAGACCTCACTCACCCCACCTCTGTCAGCTTCCCTCAGGTTCCAAGAGTCCACATAAATGAATGTGCCATACTGCTCTTTTCCCCAACCCTGTCAGTATATTCTCATGGCTAATGGTGTGCTTTTGTTCTATTCTTGTCTATTGCACCAGCTAGGACTCCTCCTTGTGGTGTGCTTTTTCTTTCTCTATAGAGGTGATGGTGTGATTTTGCCTTTGCCTCTGTACTGCACTGTGACACCCAGTGCGTCGATTCAGTGGCAGCCACATGTGGAGCCATCCTTGCATTCCTGACATGCAGCCACTGAACCATGATGTAATATCTTTGTTTTGAGACAGGGTCTCCCTGCGTAGTTGACGCTAGCTCTAAACTCCCTATGTTACCTGGCCTGGCCTTGAACTCACAGCAATCCTCCGGCTTTAGCCTCCGGAGTCTGGGATTACAGTCACATGCCACCATGCCTAGCTGCAATATCATTTTAATGACTTGTTGCCATCTATCCCTTTCTTGTTGAGAATTTTTCATCTGTGTTCAGTAAGGAGTTTGACTTATAATTTTCTTTTTTCTGTTATACCTTGTCTAGGTTTGCTACACTTCCAGGAATGCATTTGGTGATGTCTGTTCCCTTTCAGTTTCGTGGAGGAGTTTGAGACACTGGGTTTAGACCTTCCATGAAGCTCTGGATGGATTCAGCAGTTGACCAGCAGGACCTGGGATTTTCTTAGTTGGTCGGTTTTGTATTATTCCTCTTTTTGTTGTCTGTTACTAGCCAATTTCTGGTTTTTATCTCTTGTTGCTTCAATTTTGTAATTCATGTATACTAGGAAATTCTCCCTTTCTGCTAGATTCTCCAACTTACACACACGAAGTTTTAGAAGCAGTTTATTATATATTTGGTGGTGTCCCTGTTGATCACACCTTTTTGTTCTTTCTAATTGCAGTTATGGCTGTTTCACTTCCTTCTTTTGAAAAGTTTGACTAGGGGTTTATGAATATTTATTGTTATCGTTTTGCAAAAGCAACTCTTTAATTCATTGATCCTTTATATTTTTGTTGTCTCAGTTTAGTTAATTTCCACTCTGATTTGTGTAATTTCTTTCATTCTAGTCTACTACTTTTAGTTTTGGATTGTTCTTGTTTTCTGGCATTGTGATAAGCACACTTCCCTAAATCATTCACTCACAGAGGCCAGGTGCAGAGGCAAACAAGCTTATTAGTTGGTGGTCAGCATGCAGCAAGAAATGATGATGACACCAAATGGGAGAAGGATAAGTTGCATAAAGGCAGTTAATTGTTCTTATTTTGTTTGAAAGATGTAGAAGAAAATACAGTGCTTTCCTTTTGGCGTGGAATAAGTGGTATAACCAATCATCTTTTGAGAAGGTGTAGGGGAGTATTGGGTTAGGCAATTGTTGCAACATTTATAAAAAACAGAAACTCAAGGAAATAGAAATTTAAGCTTTACAGTAGCACTTGAACACAAAATGACATTGTTTTAGTTCTCTTTCCCATATCAATTCTCCTGGAAGGCCATTCTCCTTCTCTTTAAACTGGTGAGGTGTTCTTAAAGTACTTTTATTTATAGGGCCAGGCAAAGAGCTCAGCTGATTAAAGCACCTGCAAGCAGACACAAGGGTCAGGGGTTTAATCCTTGAGCCTGCCATGCCAGCCCCACCCCCATCTCAGTGGGGTGTGCTGAGATTGAGACTGGGCCTGGTGGCACATACCTATAATCTCAGCTCTTGAAAGGCTGTACACAGGCAGATCACTATGAATCTGATATAATAGTGAGACCCTGAGCACCCTATAGACCCTTCTCAAAAATATATTTAAAAAAGTACTTTTATTTGTAGAGGTTGACACTCCCAATTGTCTGCCAGCACTAGGGTCTGTACTTGGTTAACTCTAGCTTGCATTTTTTCCTACAACCTATTTGAGTAGGTAGGATACAGTCATAAGTTCCACATGCAGATTACTAAGGACCCAGTCAAACTTGTTAGCAAAGAAACTATCCAGAAGTTCCTATTGTGAATTTGGGCCTTACTTCTTTGTTAATTCTGGTGGTCCTCGGCATTTGTGCAGACACAGTCACAGACTCACTGATGCATCTTTGATGACTCCTGACTTATTGGCATAAAAGCAAAATTCTTCCCTTTGACTGCACATAGTCCACTCTGTCCCATGAAGAAGAGGTTGAGTCCTTACCTGTTTTGAAGTACCACTTCTGCCAGCAAATTAACCTGACCATGCAGATTTGGGACTGCATATTAGACCCCAGGAAGGTCTTCTATTGCTTAGGCCATCCCTTGATACCGTGAAATTCCAATATCAGTCTGCATCAGTGTTCCAACCCCAAGGACCAAGGGCCCAGTTATTGAAGCTCCAAGTAGAACAAGGAGTCAAAGCTTAAGGAGAAATGTTTGTATTCCCTCCTCCCTGGCTAGGGTGGTCATTCTAGGGAGTAGCATAACTAGCTTACATACTCCTCATGGGACACCTAGAGGGTTTACACATTTAAATAGCCCTTTGTCACAGAGAAACCAAGACCCAGTAGGGGGCCACGTAGTCTGAGTGATGGCGACAGCAAAATTACAAGGAATGGTATGATGGAGATCTTTGGCTTCCATACAAGTTCTATTTTTATACCCTACCTGTGAGTAGTATTGAGTCAGATTGTGGTGGGTAAAGTTCAGAACCCACAGGGTCTTGTCTAAGAGGTCATGAACTCCCAATGAGGTAGCTGGTGGCAACAGTGATTAAGTGCCTGAGCTAGGGGAAGGTGTACAGATGGAAGTCTGGATGTCCTTACAAATGGTGAGAAACATTCCTGGGTCTCACAGAAAGCATAATTTGCCATGTATTTTCTGAGAACCAATGCCTTTTTGGCAGAACCAGGTATTGAACTCAGGCCCTTACGCTTGCTAGGGAAGTGCTTATTCCACTGAGCCATCTCCCTGGGCCCCAATGCCCTTTTTCTCTATGCTTTTTTTTTTTTTTTTTTAATAGTCAACGTTGGCCATTGGCAGAGTCTTAATTTGCAGATGGACTCCAGAAAGATACTTTGAAGTTGAGGTTAGTGTCTTTGTTGACCCATGATTTCCCATTTGCATAGATTCCGATGGTCTTGAAACCCTATTTTGGGCAATTGTAGTCTCTCATGGAGCCACAGTGTTTTTCTATTAGGCAAAAATGAAGCCAAATCAGTTTTATCTCATCCTTTCATTGTTCTATCATGGTTCCAAGGGGAAAAGGACTTCCAGATCTTTACTTGGTTCAACAAAAATATCTGGAGGCCATAACCTAATTTCAAGCAATGTAAGTCCTTCTTGCCACGGTTTCATTGATAGCTCTGTGGCCAGTAGGCCATGTGGAATTTCCATTTTACCTTTAAATCCCAGGCCATCTCCTGGACTACTTCCCCCACAAATGCTGCTCATTAGCTGACCCAATGGTCGTGGTGAGTCCATACAGAAAGACAACCAATGCCACAAAAGCTTTAATTACCACTCTTGAGGCCCCACATTGAGCACGGATGGTCTCCACCCAATCTAAGTATGTGCTGATCCAGACTAGCAGATATTTCTTGTTTCCAGGCATTGGCTTGACCTCGGTGAAGTTGACGGCAACATCCCATATCTCCTGATGCCAGGCTGGTGATAGGACCACAGAGGAGCATAGTGTCCCCAGTCTGGGGATTTAAAAACATTGGTGAAATAACTCTGCCATAGAAGTTTTGCCCAAATGAGTGTGCATATGTAGGTCCTGTATCATAGAACATCTCAAAGACTTAGAAATGAACAAAATCTCTCCTGCAGCACTTGCTGTCCATTTTTATCAGTGGTTCCTTCCGACTTTTTTCTCCAAGTAGGAAGGTCTTTTCAGACAGGGTGCTACGAGCATTCTCTTGGGGATAGGGGGCTCCTGCTTGTGTGCCCCTACTTCCAGGGCCCTGATGAGGGTAAGCAAGTTGACTTTCTGGGCCAGTGTGCCAGGAGGAATTGTTTTTGATTAAAGATTGATGTATCATGACAGCAGCTGCTCCCATCCTCTGGCCCCATCTATTACCCTGCTGCTTTCATCTGAAAACAAGATCCAATCAGTGTTCCAGACAGCCAGATCTTGGAGGTCCAGTCTTGCTAAGTAGACCATCCATCGGGATGAGGATGGGTTGAAAGTCTGGACTTTTTCTTTACTGTTTATCTGAGTTCCTCAAGTAGTGGCCCCTGTTATTAGGCCAGTCAGATTCCTGGTAGCCATTTGACTCTGAGACTTCTAAGTAAGGTTTCAACTCCATGACGTGGTGGCAGCCATGTCTGTAGGCAGGGAGGCTAACCTGCTGCCAATGTATCTAGCTTCTTGTTCACATGTGCCAGAGGACAACACCAAGGTCCCAGAGTCTGGGTCAGGATGCCCTGAGCTATGCCTTCCTTCTCATGTACAAAGAGTTGAAAAGGCTTGGTGATATCTGGGGTGGCCAGTGCTGAGGCATCTAACAACTCCTTTTAGAGAATGTTGAATGCTTTCTGGCAATCAGCGTTCCAACAAATAGGGAGCTGTTTCTACAATTTAGCACCTCATATAGAGGCTTGGCTAGGGCTGCAAAATTAGCAATCCAGAGGTGGCCGTAATGCACAGTTCCCAGAAACTCCCCAAGGTCCTTTCCTGAGCTTGGCTCCTTAAGGTCTCAGGTAGTCTGGGTTTGGACGGTTGACAGTATTTGATTCCCGTCTTTAGGTACAAAAGTGAGGAATTTGACCGACAGCATACACATTTGAACTTTTCTTTTGGATACTAGTACCATTTGTCTCGAACCAGATCTAACAGTTTTTCTGTTTCCAGATGGTATGCCTTTTTGATCTTAGCAGCCAGGAGTAGAACATCAACATTCTGGAGCACGGAGAAGTTTGGTTATTTTTTTTTTAATTGAATGTACCAAATTTTTGGACAAGGCTTTCTAATTATATAGGTCAATAGTGTTCAAAGGGACATAAATCGTTATGGATTGAGTCTGTTTTCCTTCCCTAGTTCTCATAGCACTGGGGGCAAAGGAAGGAGGGGCACAGCACCCACAGACATTGAATAACTGAGCTAGAATGTAACCCCTCCTCTGGTTCTGCCTCTGGTGGCTGCTGGAGCCAGGCCCAGCCAGTTACTAGATAAGGCAATGAGGGAGCAGCAGGCAGTAGGGGCTTAACAAGAGGTGGGGGCATGGTGAGGTGTTTATCTTCCTCAGGAGCTGAGGGTAGGATTCTGAGTATTTACCTAAATCAGTCATCCACTGAGGCCGAGTGTAGAGACAAGTTTATTAGCCAGTGGTCATTGCCATTTCCCTGATTTCTCCTCCATTAGAGCAATGCAGATCCAAACATCATCATAAATCCATCTTTTTCTGGAATGAATGGTTAACATCAAATACTGATAATAACAAAATGCTATTATTGGTGCCGTGGTGAAAAATACACCTTCTTACATTATCACTTTGATTGAAAAATAGTAGAGCTAATATGGACAACAGTATGGAGATTTCTTCTGGAGTAAAAGTAGAAATTTCATTGAACATATCTGTTCCCCTTCTACTCATCTTCCT
This sequence comes from Ctenomys sociabilis, assembly GCA_004027165.1. Lineage (NCBI taxonomy): Eukaryota > Metazoa > Chordata > Mammalia > Rodentia > Ctenomyidae > Ctenomys > Ctenomys sociabilis. The sequence continues at coordinate 5,917 of PVKA01044657.1, read as the reverse complement.
CAGCATTAAAGACATCATATCACAGTGATAGGTACATATCCAAGTACAAGTCATAATAACTAAAATTTTGAAGTGTTGTGAATGAATAAGGAAAATGTATTTGTATACAATTGAGAATTATTCTGCTATAAAGAAGGAAAAGCTCGAGTGATTTTAAGGAAAATGGATGGGTCTTGAGACCACTATGCTAAGTGAAAATAAATAAGACACATGGATAAATACCACATGGTTTGTCTTACACGAAAATCCCAAATTATAAATAAACTAAAGAACAAAATAAAAATAGTAGGACAGAGCGAAGGATGAGGAAAGGAAGCTGCTGCACAAAGAGCTACGCTCTGTGTGTACATCACCTCCACGCAGTGAATGTGAGCAGCTTGTACTGCGAAGCATACTAAAAGAAACCAAAGGGATTTTTAGAAATATATGAAATGCAGTATAGTGTGAAGGAATGGAGAAGGAATATTGTTAGACAAAAAAGTGGAAACAGGAACTAGAGATATAAATGAGGATAATAATGGCATTGATAATCAACATATGCTATATGCATGTATCAAAACGCCACAATAAAACCCAGTATTTTTAAGCTAATATATTGCATAAAGAATACATATAAAAATTCAACTGGAACATAGGCAAAATAAGGAACTGTTATCCATATAATATATATACATGGCAAAGAATTTTCGTGAAAGCGTAACCTGGGTGTGGTGGCACACACTTGCAACCCCAGCACCTCAGGAGGCTGACACAGGAGGAGTGCCATGAGTTGCAAGCCACCCTTGGGTACATAATGAGGGCAAGGCCAACATAAGTTACAAAGCAAGAGCCATTTAAAAAAATCAAAAACTAAGATTTATAATCCTGTGTCATTAGAGAATTCTGTACTAACATGAGCTACTGCATACCTTTAAGAATCTCTCAAATTTATTTATTTATTTATTTTTGCTATTTTTTTCATTTATTTTTATTTTATTAAAATACAAATGACAATCAGACAGTTTCAAAACACCTTAACCATACAGAGTCTATGAATTAATACACTGCAAACTGTTTTCATAACGTTTTGTTATTGTACAAGGTGCATACATGATATTATATTTACAGGTTTTTTTTTATAGCTGCATTATATCAAAAATTCAATAATTATTTACCTAGTGGATGGCCATAGCACTAAAAGCCAACATAATATCCTGTCCAACCACCATTAGTGCAGATCTTGCCTATCATAGAATTATGCAGAAGCCCAGCATTATCTATCCCAACTGTACTGTCTAGGCACACACATCATGATTTTTTCTTTCTACAACGCTTCCTTTCTCTACACCTGTCAAAAGTGGGCACTCCATTGACATTCAACTACCTTAGGTGCTTGAACTCAACACCACAATCCAACACAGTCCAGCATTCTACAACCATAGGGAGTTATTGAAAGAAATTGTCGACCATATCCATTTACAGCTCAGCTTAATATTATGCGCTCACGATGTATACTTCATTTTTATACTTTTATACTTTTCTGCTGGATGGTTAAGACCTAGGTAGATCAAAACTTATATACCAACACAGGAATTTTATATTTCCTATGTGGTCATTGAAGTCTTCTCAGGATTTATCTTGTAGTCCTGTACACTATTCTGTAGTTCCTTTGTCTGTGTCATCCATGTGGATGAGTCACGGCCAATGTTTGAACAGATTGCTCTCTGTGAGAGCCTGAGAGAAAGTTTTCTCTTCTTGTGACTCTCCCCAGGCACACTACAGAACTTCAATCCATTCCTCTGTGACTCCACAATCTCCTTGCTCAGAAAATTTGGAGCTCACCTGAGTCTCATGATATTGCAGTACAGGCTCTCCTATGTCCTGAGTCTTCGCTGACCTTGAAAGGCTAGGTCCAAAATGTTGGCTGGCCTTGTGGCTCTTCTATTTCTCCAACTCTGACTTGTGATCTTAGGTTGTTAACCATCCAGAAGAAAAGCTGATTAGTATCCTGCAGCATATGCCATTCACTTTGCCTTATCTGACTCAATTGATTTTACCTGTTGTATATTTCCTTTTGTATTTCTGCTTTTCACTTGTTATACTAGGGAGACAATACGATATTTGAACATGTGTGTCTGGTTTATTTCACTTATGAGTATATGTTCAAGTGGCATCCACTTCAGTATAAATGCTTCAAACTTATCGTTCTTAATAGCTGAGTAATATTCCATTATATAGAAAAACCACATCATTTTTTTTTCATTTATTTGTATTTTATTAAAATACAAATGTCAATCAGACAGTTTCAAAACACGTTAACCATACAGAGTCAATGAATTTATACATTGCAAACTGTTTTCATAACGTTTTGGAATTGTACAAGGTGCATACATGATATTATATTTACAGGTTTTTTTATAGCTGCATTGTATCAAAAATTCAATAATTATTTACCTAGTGGATGACCATAGCACTAAAAGCTGACATAATATCCTGTCAAGCACCATTAGTGCAGATCTTGCCTACCATAGAATTATGTAGAAGCCCAGCATTATCTATCCCAACTGTACTGTCTATACACACATATCATGATTTTTTCTTTCTACAACCCTTCCTTTGTCTACACCTGTCAAAAGTGGGCACTCCATTGACATTCAACTACCTTAGGTGCTTGAACTCGACACCACAATCCAATACAGTTCACCATTCTGCAACGATAGGGAGTTATTGAAAGAAACTGTCGACCATATCCATTTACAGCTCAGCTTAATATTATGGGCTCACGATATATACTTTATTTTTATACTTTTATACTTTTCTGCTGGATGGTTAAGACCTAGGTAGATCAAAACTTATATACCAACACAGGAATTTTATATTTCCTATGTGGTCATTGAAGTCTTCTCAGGATTTATCTTGTAGTCCTGTACACTATTCTGTAGTTCCTTTGTCTGTGTCATCCATGTGGATGAGTCACGGCCAATGCTTGAACAGATTGCTCTCTGTGAGAGCCTGAGAGAAAGTTTTCTCTTCTTGTGACTCTCCCCAGGCACACTATAGAACTACAATCTATTCCTCTGTGACTCCACAATCTCCTTGCTCAGAAAATTTGGAGCTCACCTGAGTCTCATGATACTGCAGTACAGGTTCTCCTATGTCCTGAGTCTTCGCTGACCTTGAAAGGCTAGGTCCAAAATGTTGGCTGGAATTGTGGCTCTTCTATTTCTCCAACTCTGACTTGTGATCTTAGGTTGTTAACCATCCAGAAGAAAAGCTGATTAGTATCCTGCAGTATATGCCATTCACTTTGCCTTATCTGACTCAATTGATTTTACCTGTTGTACATTTCCTTTTGTATTTCTGCTTTTCACTTGTTATACTAGGGAGACAATACGATATTTGAACATGTGTGTCTGGTTTATTTCACTTATGAGTATATGTTCAAGTGGCATCCACTTCAGTATAAATGCTTGAAACTTATTGTTCTTAATAGCTGAGTAATATTCCATTATATAGAAAAACCACATCATTTTTTTTCATTTATTTGTATTTTATTAAAATAAAAATGTCAATCAGACAGTTTCAAAACACGTTAACCATACAGAGTCAATGAATTAATACATTGCAAACTGTTTTCATAACGTTTTGGAATTGTACAAGGTGCATACATGATATTATATTTACAGGTTTTTTTATAGCTGCAATATATCAAAAATTCAATAATTATTTACCTAGTGGATGACCATAGCACTAAAAGCTGACATAATATCCTGCCCAAGCACCATTAGTGCAGATCTTGCCTATCATAGAATTATGTAGAAGCCCAGCATTATCTATCCCAACTGTACTGTCTATACACACATATCATGATTTTTTCTTTCTACAACCCTTCCTTTGTCTACACCTGTCAAAAGTGGGCAATCCATTGACATTCAACTACCTTAGGTGCTTGAACTCGACAGCACAATCCAACACAGTTCACCATTCTGCAACCATAGGGAGTTATTGAAAGAAACTGTCGACCATATCCATTTACAGCTCAGCTTAATATTATGGGCACACGACATATACTTTATTTTTATACTTTTATACATTTCTGCTAGATGGTTAAGACCTAGGTAGATCAAGACTTATATACCAACACATGAACTTTATATTTCCTAGGTGCTCATTGAAGTCTTCTCAGGGTTTACCTTGTAATCCTGTACATTGCTCTGTAGTTCCTTTGTCTGGGTCATCCATGTGGATGAGTCACGGCCAATGCTTGAACAGATTGCTCTCTGTGAGAGCCTGTGAGAAAGTTTTCTCTTCATGTGACTATCCTCATTCACATTATAGAACTTCAATCTCTTTCCTCTGTGGCTCCACAATCTCCTTGCTCAGAAAATTTGGAGCTCACCTGAGTCTCATGATACTGCAGTACAGGTTCTCCTATGTCCTGCGTTTTCGCTGACCTTGAAAGGCTAGGTCCAAAATGTTGGCTGGAATTGTGGCTCTTCTATTTCTCCAACTCTGACTTGTGATGTTAGGTTGTTAACCATTCAGAAGAAAAGCTGATTAGTATCCTGCAACATATGCCATTCACTTTGCCTTATCTGACTCAATTGATTTTACTTGTTGTACATTTCCTTTTGTATTTCTGCTTTTCATTTGTTATACTAGGGAGACTATACAATATTTACACATGTGTGTCTGGTTTATTTCACTTATGAGTATACGCTCAAGTGGCATCCACTTCAGTATAAATGCTTCAAACTTATCATTCTTAATAGCTGAGTAATACTCCATTATATACAAATACCACATCTTTTTCAACCATTCCTCATGTGACGGACATCTTGGTTGTTTCCAAGATTTTGCTGTCACACATTGTGCTGCTATAATCATAGGTACACATATATCTCTATGATACAGTGTATCCAAATCCTTTGGGAAAATTCCCAGTAGGTGGATAGCTGGCTTGAATGGGATTTCTAGATCTATTCTTTTGAGAAGTCTCTATACTGACCTCCACAATGGTTGTACTAGTCTACATTCCCACCAACAGTGGAGAAGTGTTCCCTTTTCCCCACAACCTCTCCAACATTTGTTGTTGGTTGATTTCCTTATGATAGCCATTCTTTCTGAGGTGAGATGATATCTCAGTGTTGTTTTTATTTGCATTTCACAAATGGCTAGCGATGTGGAGCTTTTTTTCAGGTATTTGTTCGCTTCTTTAATTTCGTCCTCTGAGAAGTGTGTATTCTTCTCAGATACCCATTTCTGAATTGGTTCTTTAAATTTGAGGGCCCTATTATATCTTAGTTCTTTATAAATTCTAGACAGTAGACCTCTGTCTGATTGCTTATTAGTTAGGATATTTTCAAAGTTGGTGGGTTGTCTTTTCACTCTGTTGACAATTTCTTTTGACATGCAGAAGCTCTTTAAGAAGTGTTGATCCCATTTGTTCATTCTTTCAAGAGCTTCCCATGCGAACATATGTTTGTTCATGAACTCTTTACCTACCCCTATGTCTTCAAGAGTTCCTCCTACTTTCTCTTCCAGGAGATTGAGTGTATGTGTATTAACGTTTAGATCTTTAATCCATTTTGACTTTAACTTAGTGCATGGTGATAGAGCTGGGTCAATTTTTAGTTTTCGGCATGTAGAAAGCCATGTTTTCCTTTGTTAAAGTGGCTATCTTTCTTCCAGTGAGCTTGTGTAGCCCCTTTGTCGAAGATAAGATGGCTGAGCGTTTTGGTAGATGCCTCTGCATCTTCTAATCTATTCCACTGATCCTCAGGTCTATTTTGTTGCCAATACCATGTTCATTTTATCACAGTGGCTTTGTAGTATAATTTCAAATCAGGAATTGTGATGCCTCCTGCCTTGTCTTGATTGGCCAAGATTGCCTTTGCTATTCTAGGTCGTTTGTGGTTCCAAATAAATTTTAGGATTG
>PVKA01044655.1:0-16034 GCA_004027165.1 Ctenomys sociabilis | reverse complement strand
GGACCGGGGGGGGGGTCAAACGTGGGTCAGTTTAAGGTGGCTTGGTTATTACAGACCCCAAGTAAGTCTTGGCTTTTAGTTGTTCCTTCTTGAGTCAAGGCAGGGAAGCAGAAGGAATTGGGTTATGGTTCAATTTATACAACTTGTTGCTATTCTTACCAAGTTTTAGGAAATTTGTGCACTCAATTTCTTTATTTGTGGTATATCTTCAGGACTACTTTTACATACTTTAAATGTCTTTTAAAATAAAAATTTTCACCATTTATTTACGAGTAAGTCTGTAGAATCCTTTTATAGTTTAATAATATGCTGAATCCCTATGTATTTACAAGGAAGCTGAAGGGACAAAATTATATGGGCAATCATAACCCTCTGTATTTTTTCTAATTCCATTTTCTATCTGTGTTTTTTTCCTCTGACCTACTGTCTTGAATTCAAATTTTTACATTCCTGTAATGTATTTATATTTTATTATATATGATTATATTCAGAAGCAGTAAACTTTTGAGTCCTTAAGGTACACAGCACAGCATATGTTAACACAGTGTGTTCTATACATGAAAGAAATTCTTTTCCTTTGCTTTAAAAACCCAAACATAGGGACAACCAAAAAGCTCAGCTGATTAAAGTGCCTGCAAGCAGGTGCAGGGGCTGGTAGGATCTGGGGTCTGCCCCCAGGGCATGCTGAGAAAGCACTTGAGGCTGGGCCTGGTTTTAGGAGGCTATAAACAGGCGGATTACTACAAGTCTGACCTTGATCACCCTGCAAACCCTTCCCTAAAATACAAAAAAAAAAAGAAACAAGCAAACATAAGAACATTTACTGAAAGCATTGCTTTAAATGCTTTGAGTCAGACATTTTCATTTTTTACTTAAAATAATTATCTCATTCTGTAAAAATATCTCAATTGACATGAAATCCTGTTACTAATGTATAACTACATCTGGTTTGTGACATAGCATAAAGAATACTGATTCTGCTTCTCTGCAGTTACAGTGTTCTGTTTAATAAGGTTTCAAAACTGGCAAATTTTTAGATGATTAATGTGCATCTCTCTGGATCATTATGCAGAAATGTTTTCTTTTCACAAACACATGAGGACTGGTCATAGCAGGGCTCACTTTGGAAAACAGTGAGTAATGGTTGTTAGAAATGAAACACTGCCACATTCATGGGAAATGACATTGCTTAAGGAGATGAGATGAACACCTGGGAATATATGGAATTTCCAGCTCAGAGCAGTGTGAAGTAGCAAACAAAGAAAGTAGGGATAATAGATGAAACACTCGTCAGTCTTCTTTTTTATATTTTTGTTATGAATTATCTTGTTGAAAAGATGGATAGAAGAAAGAGAAAGAAGGATGTGTACAGTATGGTAAAATGTAAGAAGTTGGTAGCAAATATGGAAAGGGGCCTATAGTAGTTTAACATTATCCCCAGTAACCTACGCCTTTGATTGATCCTCTTCTGAGTGTGGCTTGGCAGTACGCATGTGATGGGTTACCAGTTCTGTACCTATGCTGCTGTACAGAAAAGGCCAAGGGTGGAGTAATCTCCCTACAGAAAGAAGCTCATCTGCTGGCCTTGGAGAAGCAACTGCCTGTAACATGAGTAGTAGAGGCTTAGGGCTTAAGTCCCATGCCACAGGCACCTGAGCTCTACCAATATCCCTGAGAACTCAGGAGGGGCTCTCAGCTCCAGATGAAAATGCATCCCAATGTCTTGAATAATATTGTACCCCAAGATGTAACCCATATGAAGGAATAGATACTGAATTTGTTTGTGGCCAAAGGTTAATTTTATACACTTCGGGGTGTTTCCCTGCCTCTCTCTGAGTTAGGAATTTCTCTCAAAACTAATTTATGGACCTCTTCTTTGCCTGGCTATTGCTTGGCAGTTAGAGAGGTGGACCCCTACCTAGGACCTGGACTCTTAGTGGCTGATGGGAGGTATTTCTTAGACTATGGTAAGAAGGCTTGCCCTGTCCCATGCTAACTACTCTTATTCTGCAGAGTTCCTGAGCATGAGTACAAGGAGATCAATCCAGACTCCGAATCTTCAGACTATGAAGTAATAAATGTGTTTTAAGATATTGTTCTAATAATTTATTATAGCTATTATAAATTAATACAACTCTTCTTTAAGTGTTTACTTCTGGAAATCAATATGTTTAGCTAAAGCATTAATGTAACAAAGATCATTTCAGAAATTATATAGCCTATGGAATTATTCCACCTTGTTTTTTTGCCTATTCTCTTATTTCAAAAATACAAGAAGAATCATTTTTTAATGTATTTGGTACAGGGTTTCACTACATAGTGTGGACTTGTTATGACCCTCTTGTTCTCAACCTCCCCAGTGCTGGGATTATGGCAAGCACTCTGGGATTACAGGGCAGCATTCAGTTGCTGGCTCAGCAAGCTGAGGGGTGGGGCCAGCAGAGCATGTGGTGCTGGGGATCTAACTGGGCCCCTGAGCTTGCCAAAGTAGGAGCTTAGTCAGCTGAGCTATCTCCCTGGCCTGAGAAGAATCATTCTTGAGCTGGTTTCCAGGATTTTATTTCCTTATTGCTTAGTTTTGTACTATTTTGCCTTAGACTACTGAGTAGAAGTTTTCAAAAAAAAGTTTTCAGTGTTGTCTTAAAATAATAGCATTTCAAAGCAGTAAACTTGTGCCAGCTTGGCTCTTCTTTTATCAAGGGTTTCCTCCTTCAACTGATTCTTCTTTGATCATCCTCATTTCTATGATTATTTTTGTAGTGGTTTCATATGGATTTTTTCACTTACTTATGGAGTGCTGCCCTATAGACATCGTAATATGGGGACACAAAAATAAAATCTTTATAATTTTCTAATTAACACTTCAGAAATTATAAGACAGATATTGGAAAGCCTGAATATACATATAGGATTTGAGCATTGATAAAAAAGAGCTATGTGCTTTAGAAAAAAAGAAAAACTATTGCAAACATTTTGCATAACAACCTTTTTGGTTTTACATTTAATCTGTGCTCTTCCACTCAAAATATATTGGAAGATTTGCAATTGCAGTGTGACATATATTTAAGGTAATGAAATACTAGTTTGGTTTTTAACTCATTTTGTGTATGAAAGGAAAATAATATTTTTCATTAAATAGAATAATCAATTCTCTTATTTTAGAGACAGTGAACTCAAGATACTAGATTAAAAAGTCATTGTGATGGGTGAAGTCAGTATATTTAATTAGAATGAGCATGTTCTGTATTGCAAATTTACAATGATTGCTGTCTAGATTATAGACTCTTTTCCATCTGTTATGAGCCCATGAGAAAAACTAGTATATAGTTTAAATGTTATACCAGCTCTTCTTTCTTTCTTATTCTACTTTTTTGCCAAGAAACAAAAGCTGCAAAATCTTCCAAAACCTAGAGTGTGGTGCACTATTGTGTCAGTTACTCAGGAAATCTTTGGGTGGTAGGATAAATGGTTAAGAATGGCATCAAACTGTCAGAACGAGAATGTGAGAAAGTTATTAAGTAAACGCTAAGCTACAGACTCTATGGGAATTTGTTCTAAAGCTATAACAATTGTTCAAGCTGTAGTTGGAAGTATAAAAATATCACAAGAAGGCATGATTCAACTTCTGTCACTGTTGCTATCTTGAAAGAAATTTCTGCCCAGGATACACATAATCCTCTCATAAAAATGGCAGCCAGGGGCTGGGAAGATAGCTCAGTGGAATAAGTGATTGCCTGGCAAGTGCAAGGTCCTGAGTTTGATCCCTGGTACCACAAAAAAAATAAAATAAAATAAAATAAAATAAAAAATGGCAACCAAAGAGACCCTGCTACACGGACTTTCTGACTGAAAGCTAAAAGTTTCAGTGCTGCCCAAGACATAGCATGTGATAATACATTACACCTTAGTCACAAATTAAGCTGTAAAAAGAAAGCTAATGAGGCAGAACTAAATCTTTAAAAATACCCTCCCCTTATTACTGTGCAGATTTTATTCACACATTTCACTCTCTTTCCTTCTTAGTCTGTGGTACACAAAAGCCTTGTGTCTTTGTTAACATATGAAATAAATAAATTACTTACTCTGGGCTAAATTAAATGACATTTGTGGCAGGGAAAGTTCTCGCGAATGTGCCTAGGTGATCACAGAATTCTCAGGTAATTTTAACAAATAGTACATTGCATAGTGAACTATTTAGAAAGCAATAGTGTAATATGGGTAAAAGATAAAATTATAAGACAAAAATAGGTATAGTTGACAAATAATAGGAAATAGAAATTATATATAAGTGCAATAGTCTGCTTATCAAATATATATATATATATATATATATATATATATATATATATATATATACATGATTTGAGATACATATCTCAAAATCACAAATCCATTTTCGTGCAAATTTTTATGTCCACTGAGTTGCTGAAGCAATATTGGCGAGCCAGGTTTTAGAGAAGTAAAAATTCATGCAGTGTGTTGATACTGTAGTCCCACTTTATCCATAAGAAATAAAATAGATTCTATGGTCCAATATAATGTAGTCATCAATAAAAGTTACAAAAACTCACACATCCAAAAATTATTTTAAGAACACTTCTAAACAGTTTATTATCTGAAAGTCAAATTAGAAAATAATCCATTTAAAATTGAAAAAAGTTTGAATTATAAAATAAACTTAATGTTTACAGGGAAATATGTCCTAAATACTTCCAGTAAAGTAAAAAGACTTTGATTTTTGTTACTATGCGATCATTAGCCAGCACAGCGGTGGCACATGCCTCTGATCCTAGCTACTTGGGAGGCGTAAGCAGGAGGATCACAAGTTTGAATCCAGCTTGGGAAACATGGGAAGACCTGAATACAAAAACAAAATAAAAATGAATAAAATCTTTATCGAATTTAAGATATTAAGAGAAGAGAAAAATCAAAAAAACAGAAGGAAAAAGGTAGTGGACAAAAGAAAGTCAAGCTAGTGCAGCAGAAAACCAACAGTCCCCCCAGAAGATAAAGCACAAATGCTGCTTTTTTCAAACAAAAAGAGAAATCAGTCTAGGGCACATTTCTAGCAAGCTGTCAGGTGATGCCAGTACTGTGGCTACAAGGACCACGCTTTTTTTGTCTTTTTGAGACAGGGTCTCACTATGCAGTTCAGGCTGGCCTTCAGCTCACTTTTGTAGCTCAGGCTGGTCTCGAACTCACAACAATCCTCCTGCCTCAGCCTCCCAAGTGCTGGGATGACAGGCATGCGCCACCACACCCGGCTAAGGACCACACTTTCACAGCAAGGCCCCGTTCCATAATGTCAATCTTTGGAAATACATCTCGGCTTTATCCTCAGTAATTTCCTGCTAAGTATTTCCATTTTCATTCAATGTGACTGTGTTGAATAGTTGTAAGACACTGTATCTCATTTAATCTTCATGATTAACATCAGTAGGTCTAGAAATTGAAGGAACAGTGACAAGCTCTAGGTCTCTCCCAGTCCTGCTAGCTCTGTCCCTGTTCCTACACCAGGCTTTCCAAAAGGACTGAGATTATGCATATAGGGGACAACTTTGATTTAGGTGATTTATACTAGATGACTTTTTATTTGAATCTAATGTGTTTTTATTGTAGAAATGTTCTATTTTTAATGTTTTTTTTACATTCAGATTAAAGTTGAAATTGATCTGGGCCTCTTAAAAAGCTCTGACTGTAGTTTTGAATGCTGAGCCTGACATTCTGGTGTCTTTCTTTAGCAAATGATGAGCACGTGAAGCTTGTATCTATTTAATTTTCAAAATTACAACTCCCTTTAATAGATTCCCAATAAGTATCATCGTAATAAATGTTTCAAGATATCTCTAGCAAAGAAATATCTTTCAGTTTGCCTAAATCTATATTTTCCCAATTTACCTGGCTATAAAATTTATAGTTTGGAAGATAAAACTTTTCACTTTGTCAGAGATTCTGAATCATTAGATAGATACAAATATACATTTATTTTTAATTGTCACAAGATACTAAACATCTCATTTGACACTGAAAACTGCTCTCTGAGGTCTGATTAACTCTCTTTGATGGGTGGAGGTTCAGTAGAGTCATTTGAGTTACTTAATTTAGGACAGAGCTCCAATTCAAATTAGGGTGCTTCTTCAAAAACAGGTCATGCATCTTTTAGGGGTGTCCTAGTGCTTTTCAGTACCCAACACTGTCCTTTCCTTAAGACAAGGATTAATTTAGCTTATTATGACATCACCTGTCTAAAACTAAAAAGAAAAGATGCTTGTATGCAGAATAACAGCAACAGATTCTAGCACACTTTACCAAAAAAACAAATGCCCAGAAGGATGTTTTGTCACCTAATAAATGTGCCTCAATTCTAGAGAGACCTCATTCTCCGAGATTTAATGAATTTTACAGGTGTTTCTCTGCTTGCCATTTCTTTTTCCTCCAGGGCAGCTTGGCAAAGCTGATGAATAAGAGTTGACAGGCAAGGGATTTCTGCCTGGTGCGCCTTAGGTGAGAAGATGGAGAGTCCTGTTAGCCAACAACACTGAATCTCATTTCTAAAATCAAATGAGAATAATAATGACAATAAAAGACCTGGAATGCCACTTCATTACACCTCATTGTGTTTACAGTTCTTGGCAACAACACAAAGAAAAATTCTGAAATCAGATTAAGGCAATCTACATGACAAAAGTATTATCAAGAGGCAGTGGCAACTGGAAATTATTGTTGACTTTCATTATCTGCAATGCTGCTGAGAGCTTTATCTGTGTTCACCTTGAAGTTCTGGAGAAAATCAGACTGTTGCTGGCACCCTTAGGTTCTGCTGCAAAGGAATCTTAGTATTTAATAAGCATTGAGCTCTTGAGGTTATTTTAGAACGTTTTCCTTCCCTAGGTGCCTGGTGTTTGCTCCTCTGAAAAGAGAATGATTTGAGACAATCTAGAGCATGTGAGTGCTATTTGTTATATAAAGGAACATTTTTGCCACATTTAAAATTGCAAGGTTCTAAGGGGCTTGGATAGAATGAAGGATGTTAGGTTCAATATCAGTTCTTCTTCTCTAATGTGACTTTGCTTGCTTGGGAGTGTCTTTGCTGGGGTGATGGATCAGAGGACCTATGTCACCTGCTGGTGACAGAGATCAGAAGGAATGCATAAAAGGAGCTGCAGCCACGTCAGGTCTATGATGATTGGTAGCTAGACTCTTATGGCAAGTCTGAAGAAAAATCTGCTGAGAGCAAGTTGCTGTACTCTTCTGGAATTTTAACTCTAAGACTGCTCTAGCAGTTTACATATTAGCTATACACTGGAAATGCAAATGAATGATTCCAGTTGGTGTTCATGTTTTCCAACAGGTCAAAGATACTTCAATGGGCTGACAGCTGGTTGAAAAACATTTACTAAGATTGGCCACAAAATACGATTTTTCCCAAATGAGCTGAAGTTGAAAGACTATCAGTTCTTGAGCTTTTAACTTCTCTTATTTATAAATACATTTTTATGTATATGAGGCATATGTTCCAATTGCTTTTTTGTGTTACTATCCTGAATTACAAGTCTTTACAACCCCTATTCTAATGTACTATTTCACCAACTGTGAAGTCTTCACGTCAAAGCATCAGTTTAAATATGAACCAAATGAATTTCTCCTAATTGCCTTCTGACGATATTTCTGCTACCTCTGATTGAGTGTATGTTAATTAATAAAGTGGGATCTGACAAGTGTAATTTCAGGTAATTAAGATAAGCTAATTTGTCTTCCAATGTTTTTCAGCATCTTGCCTTTTCTTTTTATTCTTTTGACCTTTAACTAGATCATTTCTTTCAAAATGATTCCTTAAGTGATTTATTTTCATTTATTTATAATTTGAAAAGCCACCAAATAGAATCATTTTGCTTAGGCTGATTTCACCTTGAGAAAAATTAAGTTTCTCTCAGGCCCTTGTCTGCTGCATCAGGGTGGCCCTGGTCCAGTCAACAAAAAAAGCAGCCAGTCTCATGTACTTCTTCCTTCAGAGAAGCTGGGCTATTAAAAACCAAAATCTCTCATGTAAAAACTGAAATTATTCAGAGATGACAATACTACAGTTAACCCTCAATTCGTCTTAGACTAGGTGCTTAGAATTATAAAGCGGATGAAAAAAATGAAGAAGATTCTGACATGCTTATTCCTGACTTTAATTATAGGAAAGAAGAATGTCTCTGGTTATCCAAATGTTAGGGGTGTGTGTGTGTGTGTGTGTGTGTGTGTGTGTGTGTGAAAGTGCACAAAAGTGTGTGTGTGTCTATGTCTGAACATGTATTTGTAAAAAGTTATGTTTTAAATCTTAGAGTTATAAGCAATTCATCTATTTCTGAGTCATATCCTCTCTTTTCTGATAATTCATAGTAATTACAATTTTTATGTTTTGTTTATTTTCAAATATGTTATCTGGCAGTGTTGGGAACCAGAGTTTTATGCTCATCATAGATCAACTTGGCAGCCTCTTTCATTTCTATGGAAGAGAGTTAGCAGTGATTCTATGTGCGGCCTGTGCCTCAGGGGGGCCTGTTACAGTTTCTGCTACTCACCACCTGTACAGTCTTGTACAGATACTTGGCCTCTGCTATACTTGGTGTCAGTCCGAAGCTCACATATCCTGTGATAATTTGGGGCTATGGTGTCTGATGCAAGCATGTGGTCAGAGTTCTCACAAATAGTTTAAGTCTTCTTGTGAGACTGGGTTAATGTCTTAGGTAGTGAGTGACTTCCCACTCTGGTACTGAATTAAGTTCTATGACAGCAAGGTGCTAGAGCGCAGGTTTATCTTTCAGGATTTGCCTATTGCACACATCCCCACTTAACCTGCTAACTTCCACAGGGATGTTACTAGATATGGCAGCTCAAGCTGGTACTTCCCAACCTCCAGATCTGTGCATCTAAGGACTTTTCTTTGTTCTATAAATTATCCCATTTCAAGAAACATTTTATAGCAATGGAAAATGAACAAGACAGCTTCATTAAAAGCTATGTTTCTCATTTGCAGAATATAGAACTTGTAATTGAAAAGCCTGTTGTAAGATGAAATAAAGCATAACACAGTGTCTGGCATTTATTGGGTATTTGTAAATGTTAATCACTGTTTTTGCTACAATTACTATTAGTACAATTGATACCAGTATTCTCACTACCAGTGCATTATAGTCTCTCCACTTTCTGTTGTTCCCAAGTTCCCATACCTAATAATCTCCAGCTATGTTGGGAATCTGCATATCAGAAAAGGGATATTTTAGTGATGGATACTTTAAATAAAAGTTTAGCTTTTAAGAAAGAATTTTTTACCAAATTTCTGGGAAGTAAAATGCAAAAATGTCAAAAAGTATTTGTAATATGAAAAATTGGTCCTAATTTAACTTGTTTCAGGTAGGTCTGTTAAGTTTCATTAATATGACACTAATTTATAAATCTAATCCTGGAATCCTAATTGGGAAAGAAAACTAGCTGAGTTTTGCAACTGAAATATTCTTGACAAATTAATTTGGAAGAAACTATCATTTAAATATTTGCATATGTCAGGTGTTTTTCTTTGAAATTATAGTTTGTGAAGTTTTAAAACTATGCATATTATTCTGAGTATACACATGAAGTTTGTGAGGCATAGCAAGTTAGTGTTTAAGTCTAGCAAATTAAAAGGGTCAGAAAGATTAGATCTGCACACTAGAGTCTGTTTTTCAGAGGAGAAATTCTGAAAAGAGGAATGCGGGTTCCCACCTATGTCTCTCTCTCTCTCTCTCTCTCTCTCTCTCTCTCTCTCTCTCTCTCTCTCTCTCTCTCTTTTTCTCTCTCTCCCTCTCCTCTATTTTAGGACAGGTTCTATGGGGTCTACAGGGTGTCACTACGTAGATCAGACTTGTACTGATTCTTCCTGTTTTCAGCCTCCCAAGCGCTGGGATTACAGGCACTTGCCACCATTCCCAGGCTCAATCGTCATCTCAGCGCGTCCCGGGCACTGGCCTCACATCGAAACGAGGCCCCTGCATCTGCGTAAGCAGGCCATTTAATCCACTGTGCTATCTGGCTGGCCCTTGTATCCACCTGTTATGAAAGTCTCCTTGGAAAACTAATGGGGAAGATCCTCCTTTTCACTGTAAGACTTTTGATCTAAGTTCGCCTAATGAGGGGAAAGATAAGATGATGGGTTTCAGCTTTGCAAAACAGGGATCTCTGTGTCTCTGGAGTTTTCTCGCTGTTTAAACCAGTCATACGTTAATTTCCAAGTACTGTTTTTAGCCAAGAGCCAAGACTAAGCAAAAGTTCCCCAGAAAGCTATAATTGAAAAAGCAAGAATATTTTCTCTGTCACCCTAAATATATAATATTAAATTTCACCCTTCTTACCACTATTGTTTTTTTTTTTACAGAAGGTCCAAAAATAAGGAGATGTGATAGGGCTGCAAATCTAGTAAGAGAAGGAGTTTTGTATTTAAGCTGAAGGCTGTCTGGAGTGAAAGATTTTTGGTGGCTAAAAATTCTGTTTAGAGAGACAAACATAAAGACCGCTACCCTCATGTGATCTAGCAAAGATCTCATGTCTCAGTTTCCCAAATGCTTACATTGAACTGATCCTAAGGGAATTAGTATCATTCCTCTCATGTCAAAGTTTTTGTGTGTGTTTAGCCATGGTAAACCACTCACAGAGATCGTGGAAGAAGAGGACTGGAAGTTAAGGGGTTCTAATTTCTTTTCCATTTTTGACATCCTCATGCTGTTAACTATTGATTGGAGAGCTGTCTCAGAGATCAGAAGGGTCATCTTTCTCTCCACAGGGCTTATTCTTTCTCTGTTCTTGAAAAGAAATATTTTCTCCCATTTGTATTGTTTTGATATTCACCCTGAATATGCCTGTGATCAAGGTGATAGCCAATGCTGCTCATGGCTGTAATAAAGACACAAAGAATTTGACCTTCTTTTTGAGTTCTGACCCAAGTGAACTTACACAGAAGCCTAGCTTTTGGAGAAGGCAAATATAAAAGGGCAGAGAGATCAGTCAGACTGTGTTTTGTTATAAATTTCCATGAAAAGAAAAGAAAGCATGCTTTTCATCAATCTTTGGTCTGTATCATCATTAGGTGACAGTGTTTCTGATAAAGGTATTGTGATTCCTAGGACCTGAGTTTTTCCCTCCTGCTGTCAAAAAGAATATAGGTTACCAATGTGTTCAAACAGTCTTTAGTCCTCATTTACTAAATTCTCCTTTAGCAAAAAGACAAACCTGATGATAACATAAAAATACCCTGTGGTGATATATTTCTAACCAGACTTTCCAAAGCATCTGCATTCTCTCTCCCTCTATCTCTGTCTCTCTCTCTCTCTCTCATCTGTCTCTCTATTTCTAGTACACACTCCCATCCCACATGGGGCCAGGTGTGTTACTATAATTTAAGTATTCTTTTGGGACCTGACCTCTCTATGAATGTATCAGGGTAGAGAAAGGAGGACCACAGCCAGGAGTTGGCCACTCCACACCTATCTCCAGCCCCACCCACAAGGCTGCAGCTCCTTCATTCGTCATTGCACATGCCAGCATGCATGTACCTTGCTATGGCAGGAACCTGTATTCAAACCTCTGGTTAATTTCAGTTGAGAGTTCTCCAGTCCCAGAGGCTTTCTTAAGCCTCTGATAGCTGCTATTGTAATGGATGTACCTATTTTCTTCTATGTGAGATATTTAGGTAAAAAGAGAAGGAAACATCTGATTTCCTAACCGTAAAGTCTTTTCAAATTTCCCTTAGTTGCCTCTTGTCTGCATTATAGAGTGATTTATTCTGATAACTCTGGGAAATGGAGGCAGGAAGACAGCAAATTTGAGCCCATCTTGGCAATGCAGTGTGACTCTATTTCAAATATAAAAACTGAAAAGGCTCAGGATGCAGCTCTCGTGTGGAGGTCTTGGGTTCACTCCCTAGTACCATCAAAACAAGCAAAAAGATAACTAAGATTTGCATTAAACAACTGATATCATTTTACAATGTCTTAAGGAGTAGATTATGATGATGATAGCAGTTATAAAAAGCAAAAGTATTTTTTTGTAACCCTGCTAGATAGCAGACATTTTATATATACTTTGTTACTTTTTTTTTTTTTTTTTTTTTGTATTTTAGTTTTAGGGAAGGGTCTACAGTGTTCAGATTCACAGTGATCTGCCTTTTTACAGCCTCCCAAGAGCTGAGATTACAGGTGTGCACCACCATGCCCTTTCTCAATTGCCACACAGTGCACCCTGGGGGCAGGGCCCGAACAGCAGGCCTGGGGATTGAACTCCCTGACCCCTGCTCCTGCTTGCACGCTCTTTAATCCACTGAGCTATTTGACCAGTCCTTACTTTTGTCTTATATGACCCATGTAATATAGATATCCATTCTATCACCCATTAATTTGTAAGTGATTAATATTAGCTACAAGGTATCACCAATCTGACTCTAGGGTCCGATTCCTAATTAAAGAAGAAAACAAAAACAGTCAGAAAGAGGCTAAGTTCCTTGCTCAAGTTAATCTTTTCCAAGTGGAGAAACAATTCAAATCTAGAAAAATTCATCATATTGGTCCCTGAAGATTTGCTTTCTATGGGTGAAAAATAGCAGTTGTTAAGGAATTTGATAAGTAATTTGATTTTTGGACCGGGTTTCTCTGCATGGTTCCAGATGTAAAGATTGTCTTCACATAGTCTGTGTGGAACAAAAAAGATGTACAGAGACCATGACTGCTTCTCTTTTCATCTTTGCTTTCAGTTTTCCATCTTATCAACTCTGTTCTCTATCAGGTGCCAGAACCAGTATCTTTAACAGCCTTTTGATCCCCTGTCCTTCCTCCATCAGTTATTTCCTCATCATTGATAAGGATAAATGACAAATTCCTGGTTTTATGCAGAATGCTTTGCAAGCTCAGATTCACAGGCCACTCCTAACTGATTACAGCCCAGTTGTATGGCACCTATTTCTGACATTAGCTTCTCTCGCTATTTCACTAGGATTCAGTGTAAGTTTCACATATAAGATTCTGTTCTGATCCAAGCAAAACTGATTTTTAATTTGTGTTGTGTTTGCATGATGTTTTTATCGATTCTTTTTAATTTAATAAAACTAATGATTTGTGTCATGATGCATGCAGATATTTGGGGAGTCTTCCTTCCCTATAGAATAAATTCTAAAATATTTTATTCAGTGTTTTTAAAAGATTTAAATTTATATGTTTTTTTGCATCCTACTGGTTTAGGTATTACTGAATGGCTGTACTTTCTGGTTGAAAACCATTCTACCATGAATTTTTAATTTTTTTTTTCAGTGAAGATAAACGAGAATTGAATTATTATGTAAGGGATATTGAATAACAATAAAAAACATCAGACCTTCAAACTCATAACTTTGAAAATATTCCTTTAATGACTTAATGGGAGTTTCTCTACTGTTCTGAGTTGCATTAATACAAAGGCATATTGAGAATGGCTCTGGTGTTATAATTCACAACTAGTTCCTCCATTATGAAGTGAAGGAAATTTTTATTGCTTCCAGAAAGGAATCTCCATTCATGAGTCACTTCCATTACAACAAGAACAAATGAAAATGTAGCCTTTCTAAAGTAGTGAATGCAAGAGTTATGTTACATTAGGGCAAGAAGATTGTCTTCACATAGTCTGTTTGACTATTGCCTTTAAAAATGTTTACAAAACTATTTTTGATTCATAAGGAAGATAAGATGTTTTCTTCAGCTGGAAAATTGTTCAAACTAACATTAAGTTTTTTTTTCCATTTATTTTTATTTTATTAAAATACAAATGTCAATCAGACAGTTTCAAGACACCTTAACCATACAGAGTCGATGAATTAATACATTGCAAACTGTTTTCATAACGTTTTGGTATTGTACAAGGTGCATACATGATATCATATTTACAGATATTATTTTAGCAGATATCTCTTATCAGTGAATTAAGAGTGTAGTTGCTTACTTATCTTATTTTTTTATACCTGAATTATATCAAAAATTCAATAATTATTTACCTAGTGGATGACCATAGTACTAAAAGCCGACATAATATCCTGTTCAACGACCATTAGTGCAGATCTTGCCTCTCATAGAATTATGTAGAAGCACAGCGTTATCTATCCCAACTGTACTGTCTATAAACACACATCATGATTTTTCTTTCTACAACCCTTCCTTTGTCTACACCTGTCAAAAGTGGGCACTCCATTGACATTCAACTCACTTAGGTGCTTGAACTCGACACCACAATCCAACACAGTCCAGCATTCTGCAACCATAGTGAGTTATTTGAAGAAATTGTCGACCATATCCATTTACAGCTCAGCTTAATATTATGGGCTCAAGATGTATACTTCATTTTTATACTTTTCTGCTGGATGGTTAAGACCTAGGTAGATCAAGACATATACCAACACAAGAACTTTATATTTCCTATGTAGTCATTTAAGTCTTCTCAGGGTTTATCTTGTAGTCCTGTACATTATTCTGTAGTTCCTTTGTCTGTGTCATCCATGTGGATGAGTCACGGCCAATGCTTGACCAGATTGCTCTCTGTGAGAGCTTGAGAGAAAGTTTTCTCTTCATGTGACTCTCCCCAGGCACACTTTAGAACTTCAATCTCTTTCCTCTGTTGTAGGAGACTCTTCCTGGTCCTCGTCTCAGTCCAAGAAACCAATATTTGTAATCCCAAAGTTACGTTATTGGAATCCCATCAAGTTGATTCCAATCTACCACTTTCCATGCAGCCCACAGTGAAAATGAGGACACTAAATTATATTTTTAATTATCGGGGAGTCAAGGGGCTCTAAGTCCAGCCACGCAGATGGCTTCCCAGAACCAAGAGAGCGACCCAGGGCCTCACCCGGTTTTTATTCAGTGGGGGAGGATTGAGAATTGTGGGAAGTAGGTGACTACTGTGAGCTGAGCTAGGCATGGGGCCTACATTTACCTCTGCCATATGCAGAGAGGATATGCAGAGAGAGAGAGTAATCTGCATTATATAGCATTTAATGTTTTGGGAAGTCTAGGGCTTCAGCTTTGATGTAGTCTTTCAAGCCCCAGGAAGTCATAGCCTCTATCTCAAGGCTCAATCCCAGCTGGCAGCGCAGAGCATTAGCTCTACCATCCTGTCTCCACCTGGCTCACATTAAGGAGCAGCAGGCTTATCAGGGAAACACGCATGCCACCTTCAAAGACTATCACCAGCACCTCAGCTAGACCAATACACATTGCTTAAGGCCAATTGAAGGATAAAGAAAAGTCCTAGCCAGCTCTGTACATAACAATATGAGGAAATAGGGTCAGGCTCAGTCAAAATGGAGACAGTCACTTTTCTTTCAAGGAGAGCTGCTCAGGTGGTCCACCACAATCTATGGCTCCATAATCTCCTTGTTCAGAAAATTTGGAGCTCACCTGAGTCTCATGATGTTGCAGTACAGGTTCTCCTATGTCCTGAGTCTTCACTGACCTTGAAAGGCTAGGGCCAAAATGTTGGCTGGCCTTGTGGCTATTCTATTTCTCCAACTCTGACTTGTGATCTTAGGTTGTTAACCATCCAGAAGAAAAGCTGATTAGTATCCTGCAGCATATGCCATTCACTTTGCCTTATCTGACTCAATTGATTTTACTTGTTGTACGTTTCCTTTTGTATTTCTGCTTTTCGCTTGTTACACTAGGGAGACTATGCGATATTTACACATGTGTGTCTGGTTTATTTCACTTATGAGTATATGTTCAAGTGGCATCCACTTCAATATAAATACTTCAAACTTATTATTCTTAATAGCTGAGTAATACTCCATTATATAGAAATACCACATCTTTTTCAACCATTCCTCATGTGATGGACATCTTGGTTGTTTCCAAGATTTTGCTATCACAAATTGCACTGCTATAAACATAGGTACACATATATCTCTATGGTACAATGTATCCAAATCCTTTGGGAAAATTCCCACTAGGGGGATAGCCAGATTGAATGGGATTTCTTTTTTTTTTTTTTTTTTTTTTTTTTTT
>PVKA01044654.1:0-15969 GCA_004027165.1 Ctenomys sociabilis | reverse complement strand
TTTCAGGACCTCCAAGTTGGTCTTTGTTTTTCCTTAAGAGCCAGCATGTTTTATTTCCAAATGCCCAAAAACGTGTAGTATACAATTGGTTTTTAAAACATGTTTAAACATTAAGTATCATGGCTTAATATTTGTGGGTTTGCTTATCCAGTTCCTGAAACTTGGTTAAGTAGAAATACATATATTGGATAAAAATGTGACAGATTTCAAGGTTTCATCGTATCATTCTTTGAAAGAGCCACACTCGGGTAAAACAGTACATAATGCTCTGCTAGCATTTGTTGAAGAGAAGGCAGACTCCATGGAGCTAAGTCAAGTTTCTAGAACACAATTTCGTTTTCCAAAAGAAAAGAGCTCTGTTTGGCCAAAATGCAATATTAATTTCTATAAGAAAAGTTCAAAGGGAAAGTTTGAAGACACAAATGACTTAATTTGGGCTCCAAAATCAAATTTGCTTAACACTGCTGTAAGATGTGGTGAAGTTTCCTTTTACTTCATTTTCTTGACCTAGATAAATGTATCTTGAGGAATCAGTTTCAGCCAATACTGAAGCATAGCTGTGGTTATCAAAGGGGATCTCTCTTTTGTATTTTGTTAATAATTACCTTCTTCAAGTCATAAAATAAGCAGGGAAATAACACACTGCTTTAGGACTAAAAAACAAAAAAAAAGACACTAAAGAATTAGTCTTAACAACCCAGAGGACCTAAATTTATTAAACAAAATGTGAATTTCTTGGTTGTTCTTATCAGTGCATCCCAAATGTAGCATTCAGAAACATGAGCTGCTTTACCCGGATGCTTAAAAATTAGCCTTAGTTCTAAAAATCTAAAGTCATCTAAGACAAAGTAGTTTTTTATTGTTCCATTTTCTTTACCTGGTCTTTCAAGACCAAAGATTCTCAACATGTGAAGTCTGCCGACTGAAGCGTGTCACAGATAACCTTGAGGTACACATAGTGACCGGCTTTCCTCAGTGTTTAATCCTTTGCCACAGGTGTGGCTGCATGGTAATATGCCTGCCGAGTCCCTGAAGCCCTGGGTTCAACCTCCAGCACTGCCCCCAGCCCCCAAGAATTGACCTGTATCTAGGGAAAGGCTTTTATCTTGGCTTTTATCTTCACAGCATAAATGTAAAGTTAGAGCGTTTAAAAGCATCCATTTTTTTTTAACCTGAGGTATTTAAAAGGCCGAGTTCTTGAGGCATGCAGTCATGTGAGCTCTTTCTTGTCGAATGAGCATCAGTAGTCATGGCCTAGACCTGGCATCACAGAGTGAGACTGTGTATAGGAAAAGTATTTTCATAATGAAAATAAATGCAGGCTGATCACATGCAAAAAAAAAAAAAAAAATCTTCACAAACTTTAGCTGCCAAATAAATATTGAGCTCCAGCCTTCCACTCCTCTTCACACCTGTCTAGAGCAACCCCTCCAACCTAGTTCAACACTTGGAGTTGAGAACCACATGGCAATTCTGCAGCAAGCTCCTCCCAGGCAAGATTATATTACAGCTTGATTATTCTCAGAGGGCTCATTGGGTATTATTAATCTGAGCCAGACAGTTTTCTTGATTCTGACCATGGCTTGGTTGGTTTACTTAACATGAGCTGATTTCCCTTAGGTGCAACCAGAAACCATTAGTGTGCACAAGAAGTGCCATCAGCTATTAAATCTCAAGAACAGAGTTCTTCTTCTCTTATAGATTCTTTAATTTTTCAGTAGAAAGTGCCACAAATTACACTTTTATGGCAGAGATGTTTACTGTGAGAGGAATGTGTTTCACTCAGTAGCTATTTACCTTCAGTTTTTAGCCTTATTAATCAAAGTACCCTTTCTCTGCACAGAATGCACCCATCACCTCCCACCAGTGAAAGCCCCTCTCCAAACAAAGAAGAAGGCAACAGCAAAACATTGTTTTCTTTGTGGAAAGAAAACGGGACTGGCTACTAGCTACGAATGCAGGCAGGTTGTCCAGTTGAAGTGACTAAGATGCTTTCTTGATGGTGACCAGGCTTGGGGATTATGCAAAATAAAGCATTATTTAAATTGGCCACTCACAACACCAAGGTGATGTTCAAATAGCAGCCCTCAGTAGAATTCCTGATTGGCACAAGTAGTTTCCAAGAGGCAGAAGCAGACCTCCCACTGTCCTATAAACTAGGAGATTGGAGCTGGCAGGAACAGGAACCTTTGGTTTCTATTAAATATGGGTGGATCTTGTTGGGATGTTACCTTAGAAGAAGGCCTCTTGCAAAATGATGTGATTTTAATTTGACAACAACAGACTAAATTGGCAGCAGGTATAGTGGGAGCATGCCTGTAACCCAGCATTCAGGGGGCTGAGGCAGGAAGATCACCACGTTGAGGGACAGCCTGGCTTACATAGTGAGATCTTGACTCAAAAAAAGACTAAATTGAAAGTTAACTTACTACAAATTTTGACAGTTATATGGTGCAGTTATTTCAAAACAGTTAAATGATACATCTTTTAAAGTGAAGAATTTTTTCTTTCCTTGATTTTATGAATTGATTGAAATCTCAAAGAATTAGGTCTGGCCTTAAATTGTGTCAAGGCCAGGCATTAAAAATAACCTACTTTTTAGAGCGTCTTGCATTCAAACAAAATGCCTTATCTAGTAATATTTTTAAAATTTTTTCATGAAGTAGCTATATTTAACATATTTTTTTTTCTTTTGTATGACTGTATGTCTCAGACTTCTATTTAGATTTACTAGGTGTAAGAGATAAGGCAGATTGCGGATGGTGCATGTGTAAGGCCAGCATTCAGGAGGCTGAGGCAGGAGGATTGCTGTGAGCCACAGGCCACCCTGGGCTAACCAAGTTCAAGGCCAGCCTGCACTATATCACAAGACTTTGTCTCAAAAGAGACAAACCAAAAATATGAAGGAAATGTTTTCAGTTTTTGCAGTCATGCTACTTCATGCAGACTAATGTGTTCTGGTCCATTTTTTTTATTATTATTATTATAAACTGTTGCTCATAGCTTGTTCTTACTGGTGGGGACTCTGGCTTTTGAGTGGAAAGGAAGCACCCACATGGGCACTTTTAAGATGCAGAGAGTATCTGCTGTCCTGCATGAGATGTGCCTATTCACACATCCTCTTTCTGTGCTCTAGATGCGGAAACAACTTCTGTGCATCTCATCGCTATGCAGAGACTCACGACTGCACCTACGATTACAAGAGTGCAGGAAGGAGGTTCTTGCAGGAGGCAAATCCTGTGGTGAAAGCACCAAAGCTTCCAAAAATTTAGCTTCTGCTCTACACTCTTACTATTCTACCCGCGCGCGAAATCCTATTCTATTGACAGAAGAAATGTTGTTCAGACTGCATTGTTTTGTTCGACATCAAAAGATTGGCCAAATAACAAAAGCATCTAATGTATACCGTTGGAGGATGAAAACGCTGCTGTATTTGATGTCTTTGTTTTTATTTATTTATCTTTTTGGTGAATCAAAAGTTTGTAAAGTAGTTGTAAAATCTTACACTGTAATGTCAGCTTTGTTCTTGCATGTCTGTGTGAAGTGTCTTATATGTGATGCTGCACTTTCACAAGACAACTCTTCAAAACATGCACTGTGAGAAGTAAATACTGACTGTAGCCGAGCATGTGGCAGTGTGGAATTCATGGTCATGGAAAGGCTCTACTGAAATGGACCACTTCTTTTTGTGGAGGAGGAGGATTGGGGTAACTGTTTTTGCTTTGTTCTAAGTCCCATGTCTGAACGTTTATGGAGTTACTGGAAAGTTTTTTTTTTTAATTTCAAACCACTTTTTTTTTTTTTTATAAAAAGAGCATTTGTCTCCAGTGTGGTTTTTAACACATAAATCTTACATTTTCAAATGGGCATTCAGGTATCTATCCATTCTGTAAAACACATCATGTTAATTAAGTACACATTTTTTAAAATACTACTTTCTAAACGGCAGTTTTACAACAATTTTACTTGTTACTACTAAATAGAGACACCAACTTCCAGTTTTCAAAAAGTGGGTACATTGAAAGCAGAACTTTGCAGCACTGTTTTTCTTATAGGTTGTATGCTTTTACCAGAAAAAAAAAATGCAGTTAAATATTCAATGTCACTATGAGTTTGATTGTTTACAATGAATTTCCTTTCATAAATAAAGTTTCTCCTATAAAACTTTTGAATGAAATAAATTAAAACTAATTCTGCTTTCAAAAACAACTATAAGTATAAAAGTTTTCTTTTCAGGCCCCAAGATCCCCCTGGGTGTGGATAAAGACAAGGCTGCCAAGCCAGAGCTTACTGTATCTTCTAGGGCAGACTGAGTGAGGAAAAGGTATGCACTATCTGTAGTAAGGAGTTACTCAATTTTCCCTCCCTGAACAAGAAAGCATGTGTCTTAGACATACAAAATGTAAATATAAAGAGCTCAGTTACATGGACAGAATGCTGACAGATAAACTGAAGCATGATTATTCTTCAAGTCAATTATTTTGTTTTAAGTTTTACCAAAGATTTTGTGTTTTTACTGCTAGGTCACTGAGAGGTAAACTGCTTTTATTAAAGAAGTTATTGAGTGGCTTTTTCGTTTGCTTTAGATTCTTACAGAGATGTGCTGCAATTCAAATGTCAGAGACTTCAGATCTGTTTTTGCAGCCCAGTTATAATGACAGGGTATTTTGTGGGCCCTGCTTAAACATTAGTTGAATAATTGTGTTGGATGAGTTCCCTATGATAACATACAGTGATACCTTGGTTCACAGACTCAATTCCACAATTCTGGTTGCAAACCAGGTTGAGGAAAATTAAACAAAATTCAAGGGTTAAGTTCAATGTTAACCTTATGGGGAAATTTGATTCAGTTCTTGATCCATTTTGCAACTAGAATTGTGGAGAAAATTGAGTTTGTGAAATGAGATACCACTGTAAATGCTTTTGGTGATGGTAGTAGTGGTGGTGGTAGTGGTGCTAATCCGACCTATATTCAGCTTCTGGATTTTTCAAAAAGAATAATGTATCAGATAAGATTCACTGCAGGATTTAATATAAGAATATATATTCACAAATATATAAAGGATTTAGCAAAGTAGGCTTTCTGTAGTCCACTGTGGAGTCAGGAGCGGACGAAGGCTCTCTGTATGCTGGAGAGCTAGAGGACCCAGTCAAAAGCTTAAGGCCTGGAGCTTACTGCAGAGTCTAGTATAAGTCCTTTTCTGAAAGCTGGTAGATCTGCACTGGAAACCTTAGAGAAGTGGAGAAGAATTTCCAAAGCTGATAGCAAAGACTGAGCTCCTCTAAAGAAGCAAAAAGGCAGAATCATTCCCTTTTTATTCTTCCAGGTCACCCATGTATTGGTTAGTGCCACCTCCTCCCAGGGTGACATTTGCAACCTTGGTTTGCAATTGAGAAGTCAGTCATCCAAACATGCCCAGAACTGTGCTCCACTAATCCACTAGGTGTCATATTCAAGTTGATACCACAATTAACTATCACAGTAAGAATTTTTTTTTACTTTTGTTTTATTGAAGTACAAATATCGATGAGACAGTTTTAAGATACCTTGACAAGATGGATTTCACAAATTAATACATTGTAAACTTTTCATAATGTTTTGGTATCATAAAAGGTGTATACATGATATTATACTTAAAGACATTATTATACCATATGTCTCTTATCAGTAAATTAAGAGACTCTAGCTGTTTGCGTATCTTATTTTTTATACCTGAATTATATCAAAGTTTCAATAATTAATACTTTCTACCTTGTTATTTTCCTAGTAGTTGTCCATAGTACTAGAAGCCGACATAATATCCTGTCCAACCACCATTAGTGCAAATCTTGCCCCTCATAGAATTATTTAGAAGCATAGCATTATCAATCCCAACTGTACTGTCCATACACACACATCATGATTCTTCCATTCTATACCCCTTCCTTGCTCTACACCTGTCAGAGATGGGCACTCCATTATTATTCAACTAACTTAGGTGCTTATTATCTCTAATTGAATTTATTTTGTTTTTTTCTCTCTCTTTTGATTAGTTTAAATATCAGTTTGCCTATTTTTGTTTTACATTTCAAGGAATGAACTTTTTTTTCTTGCACTGCTTCTTTGTATTTTTCTTGTATCCTTATCACATTTATTTCTGGCCTATCTTTATTTCTTTCCTTCTACTGATTTGGGCTTTAATTTCTAACAGTTTTTCAAAGACCTCAAATGCATCATGTTATCTGTTTGATGTCTCTCCCTTTTTTAAATGGATTTAGCTATAAATCTTTTCTCTTCTCATGGGTTTTGGATATTTTTTTATTTGAATAGAAATTTTAATTTCCCCGTTGATTTTATCAATTATTCACTATTCAAAAGTATATCAAAAGTATATTACTTTTTAATTACTCCAAGTGTTTATATAATTTCTGTTGTTTTTCTTTCTGTTTTTTAATGTCAAAATCATTTTTTTATTTTATTGAGAAAAATTGCAATGATACAGTTTCAAAACAGGTTGGTAGGAGAGTTATAACAACACATTGCATACTATTGTCCTTATAGTAGTCATTCACAGCACAAGATGCAGACATGATATTCTGTCCAAACACAGTATAAATTTTTCTTCTTATTGAATTAAGAGAAAGTAGCTACATATCTATCCTATTTTGTATATGCAGATACAAAATTGTCCTTCATTTATATATCCTTTTTTTGTTTAGTTTTGTCAGAAATGGGTATTCCATTGCCATCCAAATATTGTAGGTGCATGAATTCAGCAAAATATTCCAATATAGTCCAATAGTCCACAATACTAGTGGATTATCTGCAGGACTGGCAATGTTCAAAGCTGTTGACTTGAGCCTTCCACAACTCAGCATATTAACATGGCTTCACTTTTCATATCTTGTTTCGACATTTTTCTGGTGGATGGTTAAGACCAAGATAAAGCAAGACCTATATAACAAAAAGTGTAACTTTTGTATCTGACAAGGTCAATCAAGTCCCTCAGGACTTATCCCAAAACCCTGTACGGCAGTTCGTAGATCCTTTGTCAGGGTCAGCCATGTGGATGAGTCGTGGCCATTGCTTGAGGAATGTCAAAAGTATTGACAAACCTGTAAACTTATCCTACTACCAGCAGTACACATGGGCTAGAAGTATGTTTAACTGGTATGATCATCTGTCCTCTATCCTTTCCCTAGGCTTAGATATCATAGAACATATCAAGGCCTTAACTAACTGTACTCAGTGGATCCTAAGTTACATGGCAGCTGGTCTTTCTCCTAAATGAAGCAGTAAATTAATGAGGCAAGCTGTCTTCTAAATCAGATAACAATGGACATTCTAACAGCAGCACAGGCGTGTACTGCAATTGTGAAAGCTGAATGTTGAGTGTACATCCTGAACCTTCTGCTAATAATAGCTTCTCAAGATATTAGATGACAGATTAATGAGATGTCAAATTATGAAATTTCCTAGACCTTCTTCTTATTCTCTGTATGTGAAACTATTACTGGCCCTTCCTGATGGAATCTTTTATTGACTGTATTCATAATTATTCTGGTGATGTTTGCACCAGGCATACTTAATTGTTTCTTTGGCCTTGTCTCCTCCAGATTGTATGCCTACCCAAAATGAGAATGCCTGGCATCTGTCAAGGGCCTTTCTTTAGTTTAGAAGAATTTTTTTTTTCTATTTTTAGAGGCCTCAAGATGCCTTCAGGGCAAATCTGGCTTGAGGATCTGGTGATCAAATCACAGAATCCTGACCCTGACATCTTTGTTTATTTGTTTTTTACATTTATTTTATTATATTGAAGAACAAATAGCAATGAGGTAGTTGCAAATCAAATTAGTAGGACAGACTAAACAATTAATACACTGCACATTGTATTCATAGTGGCTTTTTGTTAAAGTGTATACATGATATTCTACTACAAACACTATTAGAGCAGATGCCTCTATTAAATGAATTAAGAGAATGTAGCTGTATACGTATCTTTTTTTTCAAAGTTGAATTATAGTTCAGTTTCAATAATTAATACTTTTCACATTGTTATTTTCCTAGTGGTTAACCATAGTACAAAGAGCATACAGGATATACTGTTGAAACACTATTACTGCAAATCTTTCTTCTCATAGAATTATGCAAAAGTACTGCATATTTATACTACCTGTACTGTTCATAAAAACACAGAATGGTTCTTCCATTACATCCCCCTTCTTTTGTTTAATCCTGTCAACAATGGTTATTCTATTGTCATTCACTTATTATATTCACTGCTTGAATTCAGAGAAACAATCCAACATGGTTCAACAGTCCACAATAATAGTGGGCTATCCAAAGAAGTTGTTGACTAGAGCCATTCACAGCTCAGCTTATTATTATGGCCTTATTTTATATACCTCATTTTCATACTTTTCTGCTGGATGGTTAAGACCAAGATAAAGCAAGACATATATACCAAAAATGTAACTTTTGTATCTCACGAGGTCGGTGAAGTCCCCTCAGGGCTTATTCTGTAACCCTGTACCTCATTCTATAGATCCTTTGTCAGTGTCAGCCATGTGGATGAGGCACGACTATTGCTTCATGAGTTTTCTCTCTGTGAAAGCCTCAGAGAAATTTTCACTCCATGTGACTCACCTTAGGCACTCTATAGATCATCAATCACATTCCTCTGTGGCTCCACAATCTCCTTCTTCAGAAAATTTGGGGCACAACTGAGTTCCATGATGTTACAGTACAGGTTGTCCTATGTCCTGAGACTGCACTGACCTTGAAACGCTAGGGCCAAAATGTTGGTTGACCTTGCAGCCCTTCCATTTCTCCACTTTTTGATTTGCAATCTTAGGTTGTTAGCCATCAAGAAGGGAAGCTGATTACTACCCCGCAACATATGCAGTTCAGTTTACCCTGGCTATCTGACTAAATATTTTTAATTATTGTTGTATCTTTCTATTTGTATTTCTTCTTTTGAATTCTTATACTAGGGAGACTATATGATATTCACACATGTGTGTGTTTTATTTCACTTAAGAGTATATACTCAAGTGGCATCCACTTCAGTATAAATGCTGCAAGTTTATCATTCTTTATAGCTGGTAATACTCCGTTGTATAGAAATACCACATCTTTTTCAACCATTCTTCATGTGACAGACATTTTGGTTGTTTCTAAAATGTGGCTATCACAAACTGTGCTGCTATAAACATAGGTACACATATACCACTATGATACGATGTTTTCAGTTCCTCCGGGAAAATTCCCAGTAGGGGTATAGCTGGCTTGATTGGGATTTCCAGTCCTACTTTTTTGAGGAGTCTCCACAGTGATCTCCACAGTGGTTGCACCAGTCCACATTCCCACCAGCAGGGGAGAAGTGTTCCTTTTTCCCCACATCCTCTCCAGCATTTGTTGTTGGTTGATTTCTTTATGATAGCCATTCTTTCTGGAGTGAGATGGTATCTCAGTGTTGTTTTAACTTGCATTTCAAAGATTGCTAGTGATGTGGAGCATTTTTTCTACATTTATTCGCTTCTTTTATTTCATCTTCTGAGAAGTGTGTATTCATCTCAGATTCCCATTTCTGGATTGGGTCTTTAAATTTAAGGGCTTTATTATATCTTAGTTCTTTATAAATTGTAGAGAGCAGACCTTTGTCTGAGTGCTTACTAGTTAAGATATTTTCAAAACTTGTGGGTTCTCTTTTCACTTTGTTGACAATTTCTTTTGATGTACAGAAACTTTGCAATAAGATTTGATCCCAGTTGTTAATTCTTGCAAGTGTTTCCCATGCAAATACATGTTTGTTCATGAACTCTTTGCCTATCCCTATGTCTTCAAGAGTTCCTCCTACTTTCTTGTCCAGGACATTGAGTGTTTCTGTTTTAATGTTTAGACCTTTAATCCATTTTGACTTTAGCTTAGTGCATGGTGATAGACCTGGGTCATGTTTTAGTTTGGGGCATGTAGAAAGCCTGTTTTTCCAGCATCATTTGTTAAAGAGGCTATCTCTCTTCCAGTAAATGTGCTTGACCCCTTCTTTGAAGATCGGTTGGCTGAGTGTGTTCATAGAGGCCTCTGCATCTTCTAATCTATTCCATTGATCCTCAGATCTATTTCATTGCCAATACCATGTGGATTTTATCACAGTGGCTTTGTAGTATAATTTCAGGAATTGTGATGCTTCCTGCCTTGTATTTGTTGGCCAGGATTGTCTTTGCTATTCTGGGTCTTTTCTGATTCCAAATAAAGTTTAGGAATGATTTCACTACTCCTGGGAAGTATGTTGGTGTCAGTTTGATAGGGATTGCATTAAATCTGTACAACAGTTTTGGGAGTATGGCCATCTTCACGATGTTGGTTCTTCCTGTCTAGGAGCATGGAATATCTTTCCATTTTCTGAAAGTCTCTATGATCTCTTTACTTAGGATACTGTAACTTTCCATGAAAAGATCTTTGATTTCTTTGGTTAATTGAATTCCAAGGTATTTCATTTTCGGTGGTGCTCACCACCAAAAATGAAATACCTTGGTATTCAATTAACCAAAGAAATAAAAAGCTGTTATTTCTATAGTTTCCCTCTCAGTGTGTCTAGGAATGCTATTGACTTTTGAGTATTAACTTTGTATCCTGCTATTCTACTTAATTTTTGTAGCAATTCTGGTAGCTTCTTCGTGGTCTTTTTTTGGTCTTCCAAGTAAAGTATCATGTCATCTGAAAATAGTAATAATTTAGCTTCTTATCATTATTCCTTTTATTTCTCCCTCTTTTCTAATGGCTGTTGCTAATGATTGCAAAACTATATTGAATAGAAGGGGTGATAGAGGGCATCCTTGTCTTGTCCCAGATATAAGAATGAAATATTTCAATTTTTCCCCATTTAGAATTATATTAGCCATTGGGTTGTCATAGATGGCTTTTATTAAATTGGGGTTGAGACCTTCTATTCCAATTTTCTATAGGACTTTGAACATGAATGGGTGTTAGACTTTCTCAAAAGCTTTTATGCATCAATTGAAAAGATCATGTGGTTTTTAGCTTTCAGTCTATTAATATAGTGTATTACATTTATAGAATTTTGAATATTGAACCATCCTTGCATCCCTGGTGATGGTGTATGATCTTGTTGATGATTTGATGTATTCTATTTGCTAGGATTTTATTAAGTATTTTTGAAGCTATGTTTCATGAGGGAGAATGGCCTGTAGCTCTCTTTTTTAGTTGTGCCTTTCCCTGGTTTTGGAATCAGTATAATACTTGCCTCCAGGAATGATTTTGGGAGGACTGCGTCCCTTTCAGTTTCACTGAAGATTTTGAGGAGTGTAGCGATTATGTCTTCTATAAATTTCTTGTAGAACTCAGCTGTGAATCCATCAGGATCTGGACTTTGATGGTAGGCTTTTTATTATGTTTTGTATCTCATTAGCTATTATTGGTTTATTGAGAGTTGTTATATCTTCTTGATTCAGTTTTAGTAATTTGTACCATTCAGTGAATCTGTCCATTTATTCTGTGTCCTCTATTCTTTGAGTGTAAAGTTTCCCGACGTAGCTATTGATAATCTTTTGAATTTCTACTGGGTCTGTGGTGGTTTCACTTTTTTCATTCCTTATTTCTTATATTTCAGTTTTTTCTTTCTGCTTCTTGATGAGGTTAGCTAGGGCCTTATCAATTTTGTGTAGTCTTTCAAACAGCCAGCTTTTTGATTCATTGATTCTTTAATCTGTTTTCTTCATCTCAATTAAATTAATTTCTGCTCTAATCTTTATGATTTCTTCCCATATTTGGGCTCAGGGTTTGGTTTGCTTTTCCTTTTCTAGATGTCAGAGGTGTAACATTAGGGTGCTTATTTGTTCCCATTCTGTTTTCCTAATGTGTGAGTTCATAGCTATGATTTTTTCCTGAGAACTGCTTTCATCACATAACATAAATTCCAAGAAGTTGTGGTTAAATTTTCATTGAATTGTAGATATTGTTGAATTTTTTTGTTTAATTTGATCTGTGACCCATTGATTGCTGAGTAGGGTATTGTTTCATTTCCATGTATTTAGCAGGTTTTTCTGGTTTCTTTTTTTTTTTCATTTAGTTCCGGTTTCATTGCACTGTGGTCAGATAGTATGTATGGAATAATTTCTGTTTTCTTGCATATACTTACACATGACCACTGGACTAGCATGTGGTCTGTTTTAGAAAGTGACCTATATGCAGCTGAAAAAAATATGTATTCATCTGTGGTTGGGTGGAACACTCAGTATATGTTCACCAGGTCCATTTCTTCCAAGCTCTGGTTCATTTCTGCTACTTCTTTACTAATTTTTTGTCTGGTTGAACTATCTTTTTGAGATAAAGGGGTGTTAAGGTCTCCTGTTAAGATTGTGGTCTTGGATATTAGATTTTTCATGTTCATTAATATTTGTCTTATATAGTTTGGTGCTCCTGTGTTTGGTCCATAGACATTTTTTAGTATTATATCTTCTCCTTGAATTTTTCCCCTAACCAATATATAATGGCCTCTTTATTTCATTTGATCCTTCTTGATTTGAAGTTGTGACAGTCTGAGAAGAGGATTGCTACTCCTGCTTTTTTCTGAGGTGCTTGGGCATGTAGTATTGTTTTCCATCTTTTGACTTTAAGCCTTTGAATGTCCTTTCAAGTTAAGTTTCTTGTATACACCATATTATTGGGTTTTGCTTCCAAATCCACTGTGTCAGTCTATTTCTCTCAATTGGTGAACTGAGTCCATTTACATTGATGGTTATAATTGAAATGTGTTGACTTATGATTGTCATGTTATTTACTTGCTGTTATTTACTCCTTTTTCTCCTGTGTTTAATCGTTTGTCCTGTTCCATTCTCATTTGTGGAGTTCTGGTCATTGTGGTCCCTCTCTAGAACACCCTTTAGTAGCCTGTGTTGGGATGACTTTGTCATCATGAAGTACTTCAGTTTTTCTTTGTCATGGCAATATTCCACTTCTCATCAAACTGGAAAGAAAGTTTTTCAGTGTGTAGAAGTCTGGGCTGGAATATGTTTTCATAGAGGACTTGAAGAACTCTGCTCCATGCTCTCCTTGCCTTCATGGTTTGTGTAGAGAAGTCAGCTGTAATTCTGTCAAGTTTCCATTTAAATGTGATCTGCTTCTTTTCTCTAGTGCCTTTCAGTATATTGTTCTTGTGTTGGATTTCTGGGATCTTGACTATTATATATCTCTGTGTTTTTACTTGGGTTGAAGTTATTTGGTGTTCTGTATGCTTTGGTTACCTAAATGTTAGATTTTTCCCTCATATATGGGAAGTTTTCTGCTATTATTCCTGCCCATATTCTTTTTATATCATTTGTATTGACTCCTTCATTCTCCTTGATGCCTATTAATCTTGCATTGTTCATCTTGGCATCATCTTGCAGGTGATGGATTATTTTTTCCTGCATCCTCATTGTTTGTAAGAGATCCTTTCTCACCTTTCACTATCTGCACCAGTGTCTTCAAGATCTGAGAATCTGTCTTCACTTTCACTCAAACAGTTTTGTAGACTTGTGATTGAGATTTTAAGTTCTTGTATATCTCTTTGACTCTGCTTCATGTGATCTATTTCTTTCCTGTATTGATCCTTCAAGGAATTCATCATATTTCTAATATCCTCTATTGTTTTTTATCAATGTCTTCTTTAAAGGTAGCTATTAATTCTTTTACTGCAGAGTTTTTTTTCCAAATTGGGTTTCCTCCATATATTTCTGTAATTGATTCTCTACTTCAGATGGCATGATTTCAACGATTTCTTTTTTTATTTCAGAAATTATT
Source organism: Ctenomys sociabilis (assembly GCA_004027165.1). Classification (NCBI taxonomy): domain Eukaryota; kingdom Metazoa; phylum Chordata; class Mammalia; order Rodentia; family Ctenomyidae; genus Ctenomys; species Ctenomys sociabilis. Next base: position 2,186 of record PVKA01044654.1, on the reverse strand, counting down.
TCTGGTTTGACTTCCTCTTTACCTTTTTGTTGTTGTTTCTGTGCCTGAGATGCTATTAATTCATATGTTTCAGCTTTTCCACTTTAAAAACCCTTGTCTCTCCCCATCTCAGTACGCACCTACTTAGAGATGAGAGTGGGTGCTGCCACTGAGGTCAACTAAATAAAGCAGTTTCAAGTTGAGTCTGATTTTTGATTTTGGGATTACAATAGGGAACACCCTAATCCCAGCAGTCTGGATAAGATACAAGGTACAGAAAGAGGCTTGTTTCCTTCTTTTTGCTCTTGCTTGTTCTTGCTGTCTGCCCCATGAACTGGTGCCCCTCTGTCATCTAACACCTTTCCTTGAACACAACAGGGTATAGACTGAAACCTTTGCAGACTGTGATCTAAATAACCTTTTCCCTGTTAGCTTTGGGTATTGAGTATTTTCTTTCAGCAGTGAGATGAAAGCAAGGGCTGGGAGCTCAGTTTAATAAGTGCTTGCCTGGCAAGCTCAAGGTCTTCAGTTCAATCCCTGGTACCATCAAAAAAAAAAAAAAAAAAAAAAAAAAAAAAAAAAAAAAAAAAAAAAAAAAAAAAAAAAAAAAAAAAAAAAAAAAAAAAAAAGAAAAAGAAAAAGATGAAAGTTACCAAGACAGTGCATATCTCTTTCTGTACTCATACTTGTCTTAGTCACTGATTTAGTAAGCCTATCAGCTGACCAAGCCAAAATCAAGAATATCACTGGACACATTCTTTGAAAAGGGAGAAGACCCAATAATGAAACAACAAAATGAAACAACTCTTAAGACTGCCAGCAAAAATAAATCTGCATTTAAAAGAAAACACCAGGAATCCTACATAAATTGTTGATTCATTGCAACAGGTGATTTACATTTTCCAAGCCTCCTTTGGTTTTGTTTTGGTTTTGTTTAGGTTTTTTTGGTGCTACTGGGATGAGATTGAACTCAGAACTTTGTGCTTGTCAGACAAGTGCTTATTCTACTGAGCTATCTCCCCAGCCCCCCCCCCATTTTTGGCAGAACCAGGAATTGAATTCAGTTTAATCCAAGCCCACTTTGAATGATATGTAGTGACTGACTATCCAAGAAAACATTAAAAACTTTAAAACTGCTTTGTCACTTAGAAACTAAGTAAACAGCACCAACAAGCAATCCTTTGGGGGTTCTTAAAACAAAAAAGTGAAAATGATCAATTGTTGAAGGCCACCACTTACCAAATAAATATATCTGCACCAAGACCATCATTCTTTGGAGCTCACCTCATTACTAAACCTAAGGAACCTCTACTATTGGTGAAGTGTTGATCCTGCCTGCTACTAGGAACATAATGGAAACGGGTGTGGTAGTGCACACCTGTAACACCTGTAATCTCAGCACTCAGTGGGCTGAAGAAGGAGGATTGCTACAAACTTCAGGCCAGCCTGGTCTATATAGTTCAAGACCGGCTTAACTGTATAGAAGACCTTGTCTCAAAACATTTTTTATCATGAACTTTTAGGAGAAAATAGTTTTTCTTCTTTGGTCCTTGGGCCAAAGTTAACTAAGTCTGTAGGAGACACTTCCTGGTCCTTGTCTCAGTCCAAGAAACCAATATTTGTAATCCCAAAGTTACGTTATTGGAATCCCATCAAGTTGATTCCAATCTACCACTTTCCATGCAGCCCACGGCAAAAATGAGGACACTAAATTATATTTTTAATCATCGGGGAGTCAAGGGGCTCTAGGTCCAGCCACGCAGATGGCTTCCCAGAACCAAGAGAGCGACCCAGGATCTCACCCGGTTTTTATTCAGTGAGGGAGTGGCTTGAGGACTGAGAATTGTGGGAAGTAGGTGACTACTGTGAGCTGAGCTAGGTGTGGGGCCTCCATTTACCTCTGCCATATGCAGAGAGGATATGCAGAGAGAGTAATCTGCATTATATAGTATTTAATGTTTTGGGAAGTCTAGGGCTTCAGCTTTGGTGTAGTCTTTCAAGCCCCAGGAAGTCATAGGCTCTGTCTTGAGGCTCGATCCCAGCTGGCAGCGCGGAGCATTAGCTCTACCATCCTGTCTCCACCCGGCTCACGTTAAGGAGCAGCAGGCTTACCAGGGAAACACGCATGCCACCTTCAAAGACTGTCACCAGCCCCTCAGCTAGACCAATACACATTGCTTAAGGCCAATTGAAGGATAAACAGAAGT
>PVKA01044653.1:0-16034 GCA_004027165.1 Ctenomys sociabilis | reverse complement strand
TTTTTTTTTTTTTTTTTTTTTTTTTTTTTTTTTTTTTTTTTTTTTTTTTTTTTTTTTTTTTTTTTTTTTTTTTTTTTTTTTTTGTCTTTTTGAGACAGGGTCTCACTATGCAGTTCAGGCTGGCCTTAAGCTCACTTTGTAGCTCAGGCTGGTCTCGAACTCACAACAATCCTCCTGTCTCAGCCTCCCGAGTGCTTGGATTACACAGCTTTACTTTTTATACTTTGTTTTTATACTTTTCTGCTGGATGGTTAAGACCAAGCTAAAGCAAGGCCTATATAACAAGAAATGTAACTTTTGTATCTGCCAAGGTTAGTTAAATCCCCTTAGGACTTATCCTGAAATCCTGTATCACAGTTTGTAGATCGTGGCCATTGCTTGACCAATTTGCACTATTTCTTATGTAATAAATCTGTATTTTTTTTGATTCAGTACTATTTTTTAGGAATACTTCCTCAAGGAAATTTTTAAGATATATTTTATTGCTGATAAACTCCCTACATGTATGAAAAATGTCTATTTTACACTTATTTTTTAATGATAAACTGGATTTAAAATCATTTTCCCTCAGAATTTTGAAGATATAATACAACTGTTTACTAGTTTTGTTTTTACTGATGAGAAATTTGATGTTAATCATTATCAGCTATCTTTCTAGGAACTTTTACTGTTCTTTCTTTGTCCTTTAGGTTAGGCTGCTTTACTGCTCCAAATTTAGGTCTTTGCCTTCTGTCAGCACTTGCTGAATCCTTTCTCTCTGAAGAGCTCTACTTTTTCCTTCGCGACATTTTCATCTTTAGGTTTTGTTTTTTGTATGATTTAGACATGCTCTCATTATGTAGACAGGGCTGGTCATGATCATGGTGAACCTCCTGCTTCAGTTTCCTTAGAGCTGAGCTTCAGGCCATGCCCAGCTGATTCTTGTTTCTTAAAATCTTGGGTGGGGGGATTAATGAGGGGTCTACCAGGCATCCAACTCAGGACCTCATGGCTAACAGGCAGGCACTGCACTAGTGAACTAAATCCCCAACTGGTGTCTTAAATTCTTCTTAGTCTAATATTGAAACTTAAATGTATTATGACCCCCTAGCTTTTCTTTTGCTTTCTGTTTTGTATGTGTGCGTGCACACATTTGTGCACTATGGTGTTTCTGGAGAATCCTCAGTAAAAAAAATCTTCTGTTTTATGAATTCACATTGCAGCTTATTCTACTTAACATCATTAACTATAAAAGAAACCCTAATGGAAAGGTGACACACATACTTTGTGTACAGATTCAGTGTTACAATTTGTCCAGAAATGGATTAAAACAATTTTATGTTATATGCATACTTTGTATATGCAACAAATTTAAAGATACATGGTAGAATTTTAAAATTCACTGCTAATATACTTGTAGTGTCCTATGTAGACTAGTACCCAAAGATGGGTTTCTCCTGTGACCCACTTTGTTGTACTCCTGATTTCAAAGATAAAGTTTGTTGCATGTATGTGTCTCCTTAAAAGTGCTGCCTTTTCTATGTGGTGATCATGGCAATTTGCTCAGTTTTGTCCTCACCATACGTTCACCTAGTTAAATGTTTAGCAGCTTTACTGCCAGTGAACAGGACAAGCTGTGTAGGGGCAGGTGTACTGGTCCTTGTCTCCTGAGGGCCACCAGCTCCTGTCACATCTCTCTACTCTGTAATCCACTACTTCGCATTCTTGCTGTCCTAGCCTGTGTTATGTGTGGCCCAGCTGTTCAGAATCGGCTTACCTGGGAATCATCCTGATGTGTGTGTGAATCCCTCCACCTGCAGCTGTCTGTGTCCGCTGGTGCTGGCTTGAAACTCTCCCCTAAGTGCTACTATTTTTGCAAACATTTTGTCCTACATGTGGCTTCGGGCCATGGCTCCCTTCAGTTACTCTTCCTGCTCTATGCTTTATCCTTAAAATGTTATCTTGTCTTCTTCCAGGAACTTGCTGATAATCTTTTTTTAGTTTCCTATGCACTTATTATTTATATTTTTAAAAATATTTATTAAATGTGTCATTTTCTGTGAAAAATTTCCCATAACAGTTACTTAGCAGTTACTTGTATCACATCCTCAGTTTATTTTCATTGTAGCACTCACCTTTAATGTTTCCTTGTCTTCTATCATTTTTCAGACATAATGGAAGACTCCATTAGGGATCTTATATGTTCTAGTTACTCCTTCATCTAGGTTGTTAAAGCAATGTCTGTTATATAGTAGGTATTTAATATGTATCTTTCATGCAATATCTGTTTAAGTTATTTGAATTTTAGATTTTAGGGGCCAGGGAGATAGCTCAGTAGATACCAAGAAACTGGCTTAGCCTATATTTTATATTAACCTCTATTCAAAACACAACAATCCCTTACTAACAAATAATTTTATTTGCCAAAAGTATATATCAATCTGTTAAACAATATAAAATGTAAAGTTCTTAACCTCCAACACTTCAGTTTGTGTGTTACTGAAGCAAAGCTTGAGGGGTAAATAAAAGCAAAAGCATTGAATACCATTGTAAAGTGACCAGAAATAACAAGTATATTTGTGTCTCTAGTTTCCGTAAATATATGAGATACAGCTTGTTCTTGTGCCTTAATACTATGGAACTGCTTTAATAAACCAACTTTCCCTGGCTAATTCCCAAACTCTTAAATTAGGTTAAGGATACATTTTTTGTGTGCATGCTCTGCCTGTTATTGTAGGTTTAATTATCTGACCACCAATATGTGATAGTCATAAGCAATTTTTTAGGAATTGTTTGAAGGTTAATTCTTTAATTAGGTTAGAACAACAGCAGAATCTACTTAGATCATATTCTCTATGTATGTAATAACTCCCTTGAGAGAAAATTCCATGTCTCAGCCTCTGTTTGAATCAAGGGTCTTTATTGATATGTATCTTAGTTTGATTTCCATATAGTTAATATTATGAAATTAGTAGCATTTTTATTTTCTGTGCAGAGATAAAATGTATTTCCACATTTTAAAAAGTACTTTAATTTATATTGAAAAAAGTGAAGTCACTATAAAAAACAAATTAAAACTCATCTGTTCTCACTACACAAAAATATTAGTATACATTGCACCTAGAAGATTACTATAGGTTGTATATACTCTTGCCATCAAGAGAAAGAACTTAAACCTTACAGAACTAAACTCTTACCTTTATGATTCTGATGAAATTGTTTTACTTTTGTCTTTTATTACTTAGGCAAAGATGCAATTTTTACAATTCCAGTAAAAAATATTCTTGCTGTGGAAAAATTAGAAGAGAGTTCTTTCAACAAGAAAAATGTAAGTCTCATAAATATTTAAAGCACTTTAAACTACATATATGTAAAACTTAGTTGAAAATTTTTAAATTATTTTAGTTGTTTACCATAATTTCCATTTAGCTTATAAATTACTAGCTCATATTGTTTTAAAATTGCCCATTAATGTTGACATCTCCAAGTCAAAATCTGTCCAGTTTATTAAGAATATTTTCCTCAGTTTAGTTTAAAAATTCTTTCCCTACTATCAGACTTCTTTCTGTGACACTGAAATTTTAGTAACACAATCCCGCTTTGTCTTCGGCTTCCACTCGGTACCTATAATACACTCAAACAAGACCATGTCCTTGCCCCTCAGGGTTTCCCCATTGCTTTGCCTTTCCTCATCTAAAATTCCCTCCCTTTTTTTCTGAATGTATGATGTGCCTTCTGGACATGTGTGACTTCTAAAACTTACATCCTGTATGTTTATGCCATATAGCTTCATCTGTATTTGGTATTAACTTTATAAAAAAGTAGTATTTCATGGGATACCTTAGCATAAGATTATCTAGCCAAACAAACTAGATCCTCATTACATAGTTTATCTGTTTTGTGTATTGTGTTTTGGTTCTTAAGACTTTCTTACTAACTTTTATCTTATTTGCATGTGAAGATGTTCCAAGTAATACATACAGAGAAACCACTCTACGTCCAGGCCAATAATTGCGTGGAAGCTAATGAATGGATAGACGTACTCTGCAGGGTGAGCCGATGCAATCAGAACAGACTTAGTTTTTTTCATCCTTCTGCATATCTCAATGGACTCTGGCTCTGCTGCCAGGAGACTAGTGAACACACTCCAGGCTGCAAGCCATGTACTGCGTAAGTTTCTGACTGATGAAAAAAGCATTGTTTCACATTGTGGTGTATCCATACAGTAGAATATTATTTGGCTGTTAAAAGGAATGGCTTACAGATACATGCTACACAATGGATGAACCTTGAAAACATAATGCTAAGTAAAAGAAGCAAGACATAAAGGCCACAAATTACATGGAAAATTTTATATTACAAAATATTCAAAGACATTTGTATAGAGACAAAGTAGATTAGTGATGGTTAGTTTGAAGTAATGGAAAATGTGCAGTATTAATGGATACAGAATTTCTTCTTGGGGTAGTGAAATTTTCTAAAATTAACAAAAACAATTTTTTGTTTTTGAGATAGGATCTTGGCCGATCTTATATTATGTGACCCAGGCTGCCTTAGATTCTCAGTGAACCTCCTATCTCAGCCTCCCAATTTCTGGGATTATAGGCATGCACCACCACACTAGTTTACTTTTTTGTTTTAGCCCTAAGTACAACTCTACAGTGCTGGGGGTGTGGCTCAGTGGTGGAATATTTGCCTGTTATGTCCAAGGTCCTGGATTCAACCTCCTGCACCACCAGTTTAAAACATGTCTATCTATCTGTCTGTCTGTCTGTCTGTCTGTGTCTGTCTGTCTGGACAGGATATCAAAAAAGGACAGATACTTAGCATTCTATATCTAATTGTGTGGAATACCCATTGTAGCCTGACTTAAGTAATAAGATATTTGTGATCAAGCATGAGTTATGAAAATTATTTTACCTTAAAATCTCCCTCCTTTGAGATGAGGATGTAGCACAGTGCCACATCCTTTGCCTTAGTAGCTATGAGGTCCTGGGTCTGATCCCTAGTGCCGCCAAAGATAATAGCCCCTCCTTATGATTAGTCACACAGTGACCAATTCCTCTTAGCTCCATTTTTGTTTTAGCTATCATTGAAACTAAATTTCTAAACGTTTCCTTTGCAGAATTTTTGTTCAATTTTATTTTAGTGGTACATGTACATAACAAATTTTAATTCTTTTTACTTTTCCTTATTCAGATGTTTGTTTGGGGAGTTGTTGTGTTGTCAGTATGTGCGTGTGTGTCTTTTGAGACATGGTCTTGCTCTGCAGTGCAGGTTGGCCTTGAACTCCCTTTGTAGTCCAGGCTGTTCAGATTAGACGTGTGTGCCACACCCAATTTATTCAAGTTTTAATTTCAACTAATCAAAAGTTTTTGACATGTTTACAAAGTTACTTTTGTCCAAAGCCTTTGTTTTCATTATTTTTTGAAAACTTTTTATTCTTGTTGCATTCATTTGATTACATTCTTCATGAAGTGTTGTATATACCCATGGTATACCTTAATTCATTTTAGTTCCACTCCCTTCTCTTGATTCCACTGTCTTTAATTTCATTTTTACAGAGGTATCCCTGCAGACATCCAAATAGATATTGATGAAGACAGAGAAGCAGAAAGAATTTATTCCCTTTTTACCCTCAGTTTACTTAAACTGCAGAAAATGGAAGGTAATTACACAATTATAATCTGTTTTTATAATAACATATTATAAAATCTGTTATTACCAGTTCCTGAAGATTGCCTTGGCATTATAAACAAAAAGTTGAGAAGACTCAGAGACTTACCAAAATGCTACCTACATAAAGTTCATAAAACTCCTAAAGGGACATTTTTAATATATGTTTATGAAGTAAAATTACTGTTTTTATGAATGTGATATCCCATTTAATAAATGTCATCTATGAACTGCCAAGGGAAACCTCCCCAACTTGAGACACTTGACATTTTTTATTAATACTACAGTTATGGAATTAAGTTTTCTGATCAGAGATTTCACTATTCCTTGTAGAGGCTTGTGGAACAATAGCTGTCTATCAAGGGCCACAGAAAGAGCCTGATGATTATTCTAACTTTGTAATTGAGGATTCTGTAACAACCTTTAAAACAATTCAGCAAATAAAAAGCATTATTGAGAAGCTGGATGAACCTCATGAAGTGTATAGGAAGAAAAGATCCAGCAGTGCGAAGTATGGGAGCAAGTAAGTATTTTCTAAACTACTGTAAACATACTTTCTAAACAGTTTGAAATTAACTTTTCTACCCCCTTCCTTCACACCTGCCTGCAGGCCTCCTGGTTGCAACCTCACTTGAGACCCAGCCCATAGTCTTTTATCTTGTACCCTTTCTCTGCAGCTTACATTCCTGGCCTTTTTCAGCTCAGCTGTCAGTTCATTGTGTTTGTATTGTACTTTCATCACCACTTCAAGTGTTATGTTGAGTTTTAATTAATTACTTGGATATTTAAGTTAATTAAAATCATGCAATCCATACTAGAAGTATTTTATATTCTCATAGAGCAAAATATATTAGATTATAACAGCAACAGGTAACAATTACTGGGACTGTACTCCATCTGGACACTGTACCTATAGTATTTTATATCATATCACTTAGGTTGTTTTTAGCAACAAATAGCAAAATCCTGTGTGAAGTAGCAAGAAATTTTTTAATCTAACAAATTAAGCTCTAATTTTTATAATAACATATTATTATAAAATAATAATATGTTATTAAGTTGGTTAAGCCACTCATCACCATCATCAAGAACAATCTGCTGGTGACCACTCAGGATCCTTCTCCTGTCCCTCTTGGACAGGAGTTTTCTTTCCCTCAGTAAATCTATTCTGCTCATAAAAAAAAAAAAAAAAAAAAAAAAGAACAATCTGCTGCTCACCCACCTTCATCAAGATGGTTCTCTTCCTTGAGCTTATTTCCTTGTGGTCACAGATTAGCTATAGTAGTCCACACACTATATGTGAAAAACTCCACATTTTTCTCTGGTGGTATCCAAAGTCAGAAGAATCTATTCCTTCTTAGCAAACAAGAACCTTTGGGATAACCCAAGCCTTCCCTAAAATACAGGGTTGCCCAGTACTAAAACAGAATCAGGGTCTTGTTTATAACAAAGTAGGTAGGATTTGGCTATTCGACCAGCAAATAACAGTGTTTGCCACAGTATATATCACTTTCTCATTGGTCTTCACATCAGCCCAACATGATTGTATTCTCATTTTAGGGCTGGAGAAACTGAGACATGGGTATAGTAAATGCCTTGACCTAGGTCACACAGCTTATTAGTAGGACTGTAAATGTTAATACTCTTTGAAAGTTGTAGCTATTAATATTTTTATTTGTCAGCCTTAAAAATCAGTTTGGCGGGTTTAAATATTTATGATCTTCCTGCACAGAAAGCCGAGGACATTAGGAATGTTTAACTGTAAACGTTTTTCTTTACCAGAATGTAATGCTCCATGATAGCAAAGATTTCATCTGCTTTGTTCACAGGTATATCCTTGGCTCCTAGAATAGTGTCTTGTATTTAACAAAGTATTCAGTTAGTACTTGCTGAATTAATGAAACAAGATTCGGCATAGTTGCTGATATGCACTAATTATAGTAAAAATGATATGGGACTGAGAGATCATCAGAGGGGAATTACAAAGTTGTATGTCTATAGGTTCTGTGTCACTTTTTAAATTTTATAGTTTTTAACTTAAAAACAATGATTTTCTTTTAATATTTTCTAGGGAAAATCCAATTATTGGGAAAACCTCCTAAGAGTTTGACCAATTGATTCAGAAGAACTGGAAAGTGTTCTTTTTTACTTGGAGTTTCTCAATTCATCATGTGTTTTGTTCATAGTATTTAAGAATGAACATTGGCTTCATTGTCACCTGCATTCACCTTATATTTAATATTTAATGATTGAAATTAACTTTGGAAATCCTGGTTTTAATGTATTACTAGAGAATTTGAAATCGAGAATTTCCTTCATTTCTTCTGTGTCTAAATTCGTATTTCTGCAACTTCTTAATAGAATCTTCCTAAAGAAGTTTCCTAAAGAAGCTTTTTAACAAAGGGAGCATTTCTCCCATAGCAAGAAACTATCTCTTCTTGTAACACTGTTCTGTGGACTTTTTTCACTACCATTAGTGCCTGCTCTATACTGCCAACTTGTATTTTACTAGAAAATTCCAATCCATGTCAATTCAGAGCTTTCCATTTATTCGCCTGAACCCTCCATCTTTTATAAAAGAAAAGAAAGTTCTTTTTTTTCCTTTGGTCCATTCATCATTACAGGTTACATTAGAGACAGCAACAGAAACTTCAGAAAACAGCCAGAGCATCCTTGGATAGATCTTTTTGCCTATCAAAAGATATAAACAGAACTCAGGAGGAATCAGGGAATGTGTGCTATTGTGTGCATCATGTTTACACAGGGATGAGTAATGGCAGGTGAAATAAAATGAAACTACTAAAATATTTTTAATTGTTTTAAATATCAGGTACTCATTTTTTAAGAGATTTCAAATTAACATGACTTCTAAGGAGCTCTCTCCTGAACAAGAAGAGAAGGTAAACAGTGAAAGAAGGTGGTGGGGAAATCACCAGACCTCACCTGCTTCATGTTAGAATAAGGGCATCACAAAGGTGCCCTCCTCATAGTGTTGGGTTGGGATCTAACTCAAGAACAGTCACTCGGCGCACTTTAATAATCTGGCCTGCACCAGATTATACTTTAGATACTCTGTGGTATCTATCTTTATGATCAGTTGAATGATCAGTGTTTAAATCTAGAAATAGTGCTTTCTTGAAAATGTTTATATTTCTTTGCAGTTTCCTTATTGCCTGCTAGCCAAATGGAATTTGGTTTGAATCTTATTTTTCCTTAATAATTTACTTTTGTCCTAAAAACCATAACTGTAAATAAGTTGAAGCAAGTTGCCACCTTGAAGAGGAGAAATATACTTCACTTCATCAGTATTAAAAATTGTGGTACTCTTATCTTTTTTTAATTCAAAACATTTTCTAAATGTGGTACCTTGAACCTTGGAGTATTTACTATGTTCCTGTTTAAAACTGTGACTTATTAATGTAAGTCTAGCTAGTAGTGCTTGTTTTTGTATCCCTGAGCATAAGCTATCTTTCACAATATATTCACCAATTATATTATTGGTGGATATTTTTAAATTGTATTGTTATTAGGTCATTATTTTTAAGACCATTGGCACACAATCAGTTTTTCTATCAACAATCATAACTGAGCAATGTATTTCTTTGTGTGACTTGTAAAGATCAATTGGTTATATTTAAGAATCAATACCATTTTGCATTCCTGGCTCATACTAAAGTTTGGAAGAATCCTTTATTTTATGAACTTACAGGCCCCACACACTATACTAGTTCATATATGTGAAAGTATTAGCCATTTAATAAACTTATGGATTTCATTGCAATGAAAACTTTTAAAATTCTCCGTCTGCCAGTAGAAGGACATATGAGTGTTGCCAGGTGTCACTCATTACTGGTTGGTGGCTTCTTGATTTTTCTGCTGGATTTTTGTCCTGGGGAGTTTTAATTTCTTGGGAAGTAAAGCAAAAGAAATGTTTTTCTAATATCAAATCCTAATGATTATTTTTAAAGATCCTAACATGCTCAAAGGGAACCACATCTGTCCCTTTATATAACAGTGGATTTGAATGAAAAATCAAGTCATCTGGCTATTTTCTTCACACATATACTTGAATTAATAATTTGAGTGGAATTAATCATTTTGGTACAGCCTAAAAAAGAAAAATAGGAAATTAAATTCTTTTTAAAAACCTTTTGCAATAAGAAACCATGTCAGTAGGACCATTAGCCACAGACCTTGCTTCCAGAGGCCTCCTTTCTCTGCTGTTATTCATGAGTTCCTTGAAATTTACTGTACCTAATCTGCTTTTTCTTCCTTTCCCAAAAGCTTTTTAAAAAGTATATGGCAGCTTACTTCTCCCCCAAAAACTTGGAAGCCACAGGGAGGACAGAAAAGGATACAGGAAAACTCTTGTTATGAATACAAGTTCTGATTCTTAGTTTCACTATTTTAAATGACCACAATTTGTACTTTGCTTTTCTTTAGTTTTGTTTTTTAACAAAGGTTTTTATTCCCAGGAATATAACTTTATCAAGTCAAACTATTTTATTTGCCAAGGAAGTATATTTTTAATACCACATATAATAGTTACATGTCAGAACTTGGCTTTTCTTGTTTAACAAAAAAAAAAAAAAAAAAAAAAAAAGATAAATGATGTGGCTTGTGTTTCATTTTCTGGAAACTGGTTTCATTCTTTACTAGAAAAGCTCTTTCATGCCAGGTTTTGAAAAACAAGATTTTTTTTTAAGTGAAAGCACCTTTAATTTGCTCTAATGGTACCTCCTGTAAAGACAGAGTTGTGCATAGCCTTTTAGTTGTCCTTACAGTATGTGAAAAATACAAGACTCATTCTAGAGTTAAATTACCAACCTTAATTGATATTATCCGCTTCCATTTTTAACTTGGAAATTAATATGTTGCAAGTAAATATTGGTTTTTATAAGTGTCCAGTTTGAAAATGTAAGTTATCAAACTTAATATAGTGAATTTGTGTAACCATGTTGTATTGTAGAGAATGTATTTTTATTTAAATTTTATTTTCTTATCAAGAGTATTATAAAATTAAAATCTTTTGTAACTGTCGCTTGAAAATAACTCAAATAAATTACAAGAAGCCTGTCTTTGTGAGACCTTACTGATTTATAATTTACTTGAAATCAGTGTACCTTGCCTTTTAAGAACATGAAAATTCTCCAATAACAAGGAAGAAAGCAGGCCAGGGAGATGGCTCAGTAGAATAAGTGCTTGCCTGGCAAGTGCAAGTTCACAAGGGCCTGAGTTCAATCCCAAGTTCCGCCAAAAGAAAAAGAAAAAAAAAAAAATACTTAGAAACATTCAGAATGTCAACAAAACAGTTGCAACTTTTTTTTTGCAATTACAGAGTGGTTAATAGAACAATTATTTCATATAAGCTGCATCAGAGATAACTGCAGGTGAAACACTACCATCCCCATATATAATTTGTGCTGTGCACCAACAAGAACCTGCTTTAAATTTCCATGCCAATTTACAACCCCCATACTGTACCAGGCAAGGTTAGTGGCTGTTGAAAATACCACTCCTTTGATTTTTGGGTGATACTCAACAGAACAAGAAGGCTGAAGGAGGCCTCTTGGGCACACTGGGATCCTTGAACATGTTTTGTTTCTCCTTTAGGAGGAATATGAGTTTTCATTTCTCTTTCATAACTAGCCTTGTCCACTTTTGCTGTATCTTCAGATTTTCCTTTTTCTTTAGTAGACATGGTTTTCCACCTCTCTGAGCACTTCTTAGAAGTTAACAGAAGCATGTGGGTGCTGCTTCTTGTGCTCCTCTCGACAAGTTTACACAAAGAATGCATATGATGGCATCCTGCCTCTCGGCTTCTTAGGATCTCCTTTGTTCATGTTTACTTGTTTTTCTCAGTGAGGTACAGAGTCGCCACCCAGTGCCCATTTGGCTCTCACTTGCCCCTGCGCTGTCTCTGTGGAGCTCATGGAGCTCAATGTACTGCCCTAAGTAGGCTGAGTTTTGATGGACTATATTTCAGTTTTGTTCATGCTTAACCATACTTGGTTTGAGGACCTATGTATTGAGGTAGTATACAGATGCCTGTCATTCAAGCAGCATGCACATGTGGAGGAATATATTCCATTCCTGGTGAATGATTTAGAGCTGAACCCATGTTTTACTTTTGGAGGAGCCCACTTTATGTTCCCAAAAAGTCACTATCACAGGGTTACCTCACCCTGCAGTTGGCCTTTTATGCTTCAGCCTTCTGGATATTAAAATTTGACTGTTTTATACCATCTTGTTGACCAACTGGAGGATACACGAGAGACTAGATTACTAAGTAATCTATGCCACCAACATGAGAAGCCAAGATTTTTTCCTATTAGTGCCTCAGCAGCCCTTTTTAACATCCCTAAATAAAGCTTTCATAAAATACAGCAGCCCTTTGACTCCAGACTTAAGGCTAACTTGAAGAATTAAGATTGGAATCTCTAAGGATCTTATTTTTATTGAAACACCAGCATCCCTCTTATGCTTTCCCAGGTGTAGAATGGAACTTGTAAGAAGCATCAGACGTAAGGTTACATTCTGTAATGTAAACGAGCTAGTGTTTCCAGGAAGAAGAACCATACTTCAAGATTCCCTTTGCAAAATGTATTACTCCAAAATGAAAAACACTTGAGACCAAGCAGAATTCCCTACATCACACAAGGAGAAGCTAAGCATAAATTGGCAGTGCTGGCATGCATTCTTGTGCAGCACACCAGTGGCAAGTGCTAGAATTCTGCCAGCCTTTCAGAAGACACCCTGTTTGGTAGCCTTGGCATACTTCAAGATAAACTGACATGTTGTTTAGAGGTCTTCAGTCCTCATTGTTCATACCCAACCTCAGATGAGCTTTGGTCTTTTCTGATCAAAAACAGCAAAGGGATTGATGTGGCCACAGCAGGATGGAGTGGGGACAGATAAACAGGGACCAGGCCTGTAATCTACTGAATAACATGGCCCATCTTCCTGTTTCTGATCACTCTAACTACTTGTGTAAAGTTTCAAGGAGACCAATGGAGGAAACCTGTAGGGGCGGGATGGACTAGTGTCCAGGTTCTGGTTATGTTTGATTACAAGACAGTACCAATAGAATGTGTTGATAGGTGGAATGTGAGAGAAAAGAATCTAGAAGATCAAATAACTGGAGTTGTTTACTAAAGTGCAGACAACTTCAAAAGTTTTTATGTGTTTTACCTATGTGTGTCTATATGGTTCTTGGGAGATAGTTCCATTTAAGTGCCTAAGTACCAACACATATTTTACCTAGTTGTTTTTTTTTTTTTAGATTTACTTAATTTTCTTGCTAGCTTATAAATGTTTGAAGCATAAGAAAGTGCTTGTTTTGTTTTGCTTTGAGACAAGGTCTCACTGTGTACTCCAGGCTTGCCTTGAACTCACTGTTAGTTCAAGTTGGCCTCAAACTCCTGGCAGTCCTGCCTCAACCTCTCCATTCGGGGGATGACAGGCATGTGCCCCCACAACCCGCAAGGAGGGGCTTTAATATGCCGCACAACCCTTTGCCTATAGGTGAGGAAGTCTCAGTAAATATTCTATGAAGGAGAGATGTACTATAGCCAATGATGAAGCAGCAAGGATTTGGCTGAGTCTTGACTCAAGTGGAAAGCGCCATTTAGGTTTCCCTGTGTGCATAATATTTTAACACCAATAAAAATCCTATGCTATATGTGAAGCCCTCTGCCAACCCACCTCTACCTGCTCCCAGCCAAGCTGTAGGTAGGAACAGAGTGACCTGAGGATTTTTCACAAGTTCAACACCTAGACAACCAACCCCGAAGTTCCTTCTCACCCTACTCAAATATTTGTGTAGATAATTTGACTGCTGTAGTGAGCCCTTTTGAGGCAGATTAGGGTACAGCAAAGCATCTGGGCATGACCTGTCAACTGTGGAAATCCAGGACACATGCACTCAAGCCTGTACCCAGGACCATCCAGAAAATGGTATGATTCTTCTAATGTGAAATCAGGCAGGCTTTTGTTTGTTTGTTCTTTTGTTTTTATTGAAGAACAAGTAGCAATGAGACAGTTCCAAATCAGATCAGTGGGACAGATTCAACAATTTATACATTGCACATTGTTTTCGTATTGGCCTTCGGTTGCACATGGTACATATGTGATACTCCATGCACAGATACTATTAGAGCAGATGCCTCTGATCAATGGATTAAGAGAATGTAGCTGCATACCTATCTTTTTTTCCAAAGCTGAGTTATAGTACAGTTTCAATAACAATTTTTTACACTGTTACCTCCCCAGTGGTTATCCATAGCACAAGAAGCAGACAGGATATCCTGTCCAAACACCATTAGTGCATATATTTCTTATCATTGAATTATGTCAAAGCACTGCATATCTATCCTAACTGTATTGCTAATACAAACACAATGGTTCTTCCCCTGCATTCCCCTCTTTTGTTTAGTCCTGTAAAAGATGGGTGTTCTGTTGTCATTCAATTATTATAGGTGCTTGAGTTCAGCGAAACATTCCAACACAGTCCAGCAGTCCACAATAATAATGGGCTATCCAAAGAAGTTGTTGACTAGAGCCATTTACAGCTCAGCTTATTATAATGGCTTTATTTTATATACCTTGTTTTTATACTTTTCTGCTGGATGGTGAAGACTGAGATAAAGCAAGACCTATATAACAAAAAAATGTAACTTTTGTATCTGATGAGGTCAGTCATCCCTCAGGGTTTATCCTATAAGCCTGCACTTCACTTTGTCAGTGTCAGCTATGTGGATGAATCACAGCCATTGCTTGACCAGTTTTCTCTCTGTGAAAGCCTTAGAGAAAGTTTTCTCTCCATGTGTGACTGTCCTTAGGCACACTGTACATCACTGATCACATTCTTTTGTGGCTCCATAATCTCCTTGATCAGAAAATTTGGGCACAACTGAGTTCCATGATGTTACAGTACAGGTTCTCCTATGTCCTGAGTATTCACTGACCTTGAAAGGCTAGGGCCAAAATGTTGGCTGACCTTGCAGCTCAAGCAAGTTTTTGATAGGTTGATCTACATCTGACCTGAGTCTGGAAAGGGAAATATAAAAGACAGCTGTCATTCAACTCATAGCAGCTGGGCTCCCTCCCTATGTAAAGCATACTTTTCCAGCTTTTGATTGGCCCTCATTTACCTTGCAGAACCTTTTTCTCTTCCTACCTTTAATAAAAGTAGAACTTGGCCACTTTTTCTGCATTTCTTGACTACATGTTTGTTCAGGATAACAAGAACATAGAAATAATCTCTGAAAGGAGTCCATAGCACCCTAGTAGTACTTCCTATTGGGTGGGGCAGGGATTTAGCTTTGCCCACCTGGTAGGCATGAGGTCCCGAGTTTGACTCTCAGTACTTAAAGAAGGGAGGGGATATTTTTGGCCTTGCCCCAAAGTTCAGTGACTATGGACCTTCATGACACTGATGTGGTTAGACCCTGTATAATGTATACAGAACTGACCAAGTCCTAATCATTCATAAACAGACAGGTGAAACAGCCTGGTGTAGGAAAAGAGCCAGCACCTATTCTACCAGGACAAGTAAACAAAGGGCAGCTTTAAACCTCAGCATTGGCCTGCAGCGGGAGCTCTGGAGACTGACAGTTGCATCCTAATGTCACAGAAGACAGTATTTTAAATGACACTTGGCCTTTCCATGCAGGGCCCATTCTTTAGCGGGCTTTGTTTACATGGCTTGTGGAGAGTGTGGATGAAATAAAGGCCTGTGGCCAGTTACACTGAGTCTCAGTTGGAGTTTTTTCTTGGTAGAAGCTTAAAAAGGAAAACTAAAAGTGGTGAATTTCAAAAACATTTGCACCAGTGAAGCAAATGAATCAAAATAAGCAAATCATTCACTATCTTTTATGATTCAATGCCTTTTTAATTTGTATCTTAAAACTTTCAGTATATTTTATTCTACTTAAAATGCATACAGAAATGTAAGTCATGTCCAGATATGCATTTGAAATGGTTTATCACTCCATTTGAAAAATTGCCTTCTGAGGAATAGATGGAAAACTTTTACAGAACCCTGAAATACAATAAGCAAGTGATTTGCATACGCTTAAGTCACCACAACATACAGCAGTCAACACAAATGCCAAAATTCAGTTAACCTTTTTTTTTCAGCTATCCTCACAAAAAGGAGAAAGTTATAATTCCAGGAATGTTACAACACCCTAAGAAAAGAGATTATAGAGGATTTCAGAAAATGGAAAGATATTCCATGCTCCTGGATAGGAAGAACCAACATCGTGAAGATGGCCATACTCCCAAAATTGCTGTACAGATTTAATGCAATCCCTATCAAACTGCCACCAACATACCTCCCAGACATAGAGAAATCATTCCTAAAATTTATTTGGAAC
>PVKA01044652.1:0-16035 GCA_004027165.1 Ctenomys sociabilis | reverse complement strand
TCAATAATTAATTCTTTCTACCTTGTTATTTTCCTAGTGGTTATCCATAGTACTAGAAGCCGACATAATATCCTGTCCAACCACCATTAGTGCAAATCTTGCGCCTTGTAGAATTATTATTTTTTTAAATTTATTTTTTATTTTATTGAAGTACAAATATCAATCAGACAGTTTCAAGACACATTAACAAGACAGATTCGTTAAATTAATACATTGCAAACTGTTTTCATAATGTTTTGGTATCGTACAAGGTGCATACATGTTATTATATTTACAGATATTATTTTAGCAGATGTCTCTTATCAGTAAATTAAGAGTGTAGCTGTTTACTTATCTTATTTTTTATACACGAATTATATCAAAACTTCAATAATTATTTTCCTAGTGGATGACCATAGTACTAGAAGCTGATATAATATGCCGTCCAACCACCATTAGTGCAGATCTTGCCGCTCATAGGATTATGTAGAAGCACAGCATTATCTATCCCAACTGTACTCTCTATACACATACATCATGATTTTTTTCTATACCCCTTCCTTTGTCTACACCTGTCAAAGGTGGGCACTCCATTGTCATTCAACTAACTTAGCTGCTTGAACTCGACACCACAATCCATCACAGTCCAGCATTCCCCAACAATAGTGAGTTATTCAAAGAAGCTGTCGACCATAGCCATTTACAGCTCAGCTTAATATTTTGGATCCGCGATGTATACTTCATTTTTATACTTTTCTGCTGGATGGTTAAGACCTAGATAGAGCAAGACTTATATACCAACACATGAACTATATATTTCTTTTGTAGTCAGTGAAGTCCTCTCAGGGTTTGTCTTGTAATCCTGTACATTATTCTGTAGATCCTTTGTCTGTGTCATTCATGTGGATGAGTCACGGCCAATGCTTGACCAGTTTGCTCTCCATGAGAGCTTGAGAGAAAGTTTTCTCTTCATGTGACTCTCCCCAGGCACACTATAGAACTTCAATCTCTTTCCTCTCTAGCGCCATAATCTCCTTGTTCAGAAAATTTGGAGCTCACCTGTTTCATGATGTTGCAGTACGGGTTCTCCTATGTCCTGGGTCTTCGCTGACCTTGAAAGGCTAGGGCCAAAAGGTTGGCTGGCCTTGTGGCTCTTCTATTTCTCCAACTCTGACTTGTGAACTTAGGTTGTTAACCATAGAGAAGAAAAGCTGATTAGTATCCTGTAGCATATGCCATTCATTTTGCCTCATCTGACTCAATTGATTTTAGTTGTACATTTCCTTTTGTATTTCTGCTTTTTGCTTGTTATACTAGGGAGACTATACAATATTTACACGTGTGTCTGGTTTATTTCACAAACTAAAACTTGGCCCAGCTCTATCACCATTCAGTAAGTTAAAGTCAAAATGGATTAAAGATCTAAACGTTAAAACAGAAACACTCAATCTCCTGGAAGAGAAAGTAGGAGGAACTCTTGAACACATAGGGGTAGGTAAAGAGTTCATGAACAAACATACATTCGCACGGGAAGCTCTTGAAAGAATCAACAAATGGGATCAACACTTCTTAAAGAGCTTCTGCATGTCAAATGAAATTGTCAACGGAGTGAAAAGACAACCCACAAATTTTGAAAAAATCCTAACTAATAAACAATCAGACAGAGGACTACTGTCTAGAATATATAAAGAACTAAGATATAGCAGGGCCCTCAAATTTAAAGACCCAATTCAGAAATTGTCATCTAAGATGAATACACAATTCTCAGCGGAAGAAATTAAAGAAGCAAATAAATATATGAGAAAATGCTCCGCATCACTAGCCGTTCGTGAAATGCAAATGAAAACAACACTGAGATGCCATCTCACTCCAGAAAGAATGGCTATCATAAGGAAATTAACCAACAACAAATGTTGGAGAGGTTGTGGGGAAAAGGGAACAGTTCTCCACTGCTGGTGGGAATGTAGACTGTTACAACCATTGTGGAGGTAAGTGTGGAGACTCCTCAAAACAGTAGAACTAGAAAGTCCATTCAACCTGGCTATCCCCCTACTGGGAATTTTCCCAAAGGATCTGAAAACATTGTATCACAGTGATATATGTTTACCAATGTGTGACAGCAAAATCTTGGAAACAACCAAGATGTCCATCACATGAGGAATGATTGAAAAAGATGTGGTATTTCTATATAATGGAGTATTACTCAGCTATTAAGAATGATAAGTTTGAAGCATTTATACTGAAGTGGATGCCACTTGAACATATACTCAAAAGTGAAATAAACCAGACACACATGTTTTTTAAATTTAACGACTCATCTTTCTCATTCTCACATTTCACATGAAAGCTTCATTATTTTATTCAAGGATTATTACAGTAGGTTTCACCTTCTATACCTGGCTCTTTTTCCTGCATCCTATTTTCTACATTGCAGCCAAGACAATATCCTGAAAATGCATCTTTGGTCATACCCATCTTGTGTTCAGAGGTTTTCAATATAGTTTAAAGCTACAACTATTCTTTGCATGATCACTTTTGTATTTGGAAGAAACCGAAGCAGAGGTAACACAGCATGTGGACTGAAGAACCAAGAACTTAGAGCGATGGTTTACCCATATTATGGGACATTCTCTGCACCCTACAGGAATAACTGCAGATAGTGTTCCTTCCACAACTGTAGCCACACACTTATTTGCCTGTTCATCCATCCATGGAGACAGCTTGCTAACTAGGTGGCCCGGCATCCAAAATATCAGGACAGATAGTTGTAAGACCAGTCAAGCTTTTTCAATTTATTAATGATAAAACCCTGATAATTTGATATCCATCATATCCAATTATCTATCAAGGTGCCTCACTGTTTTCCTAATGAAATATTAGCAATTCTGGGCTTTATTGATTCACAGCCTCTTGCTTGCTTTCATTTTGTTATTTGAATTAGAATTTTAGTGTACCTTTAGCAATCTATTGCATACTCGATATCAAAAAGGTGACTTGCTGCTTTCATCTTTCAGATTTTGCTTGATGTGCTTTCAGATGGGGCCTGTTCAAAGGTCAGGGCATGCTTCTTCTCTTTGAGGCATAAACTTGTTGCTGTCCAGCCAATAATGAGAGCAGGATTCAGCTCATGTGGCCACGCTGCAGTGGGTGGCTTAGGTGAATAACACAATACCAGGGTTAGACATTTTGTTTTTGCCTTTGCAAAGCAGCCCACTATGCTCAGTGAGAACTGCTATATACTGAGGTGGCTAGCCTTTAGGAGATAGAAAGCAGAGCAAGCTCCCCATTCCTTTAGTGGGTGACTGGACAGACTGAATATACCCCAAGAATTCTTTTATATAATTTATTTATTTATTTGGTACAGGGTCTCTCTACACAGGTTGGACTTGTAGTGATCCTTCTGTCTCAGCCTCCCCAGGACTGAGATTACAGGTATGTGCCACCATGCCTGGTTTCAGTGGCTGGCATGGTGCATCTGGGTTCTGGGTCTCACATGGCACGCTGTACTGAAAATCAAATCTGGATCCTTGTGTTTGATAGGTAGGTGCTTAGACTACCGAACTATCTCCCTAGCCCCTAGCCCAAGAATTTTTAGTAGTCTACTCCTCACCCCTGGGCACTATCTATTGGAGTGTGACTGTGTTCAAGAGAAACTGCTGTGTTGATGTTTGGTAGTTTGTTTTCTTCCCTCTTTAACTTAACAACTCATTGCAGAGGTTGTTTTTCACTCAACTTTCCAGGGCTTTTCATATGCTGACTAATACTTGCAGCTGGCTGTCTAGAGAAAAGTTCTGTGAAGATCAATCAAATGATATCTTTTTTTAATTTCAAATAATATCTTGAAGGGTAAATAAGATTTTTACATGTGTTCAGGCAGCGTCTTTTTAGTTTAGTGGGAAAAACTGCTTCCAAGGACAGCAATGGCCAGACGAATGCCTCCCAGATGGCAACAGAGCAGTCAGGCCAAGGACAGCTCTTTTGTAGCCCAAGTGTCTGGTTCTGCTTAGATTTTGAATGGCTGCTTAAAACTTCACTGTGAGAGGGAGAATAAAATGCATTTAACTTGAAGAGATTCATTAATGGAAGATCAAAGTTGCAAATGCTGTGTGTTCACATGCGTTACTGGAGGGTTGTGTCAGGAGGCTTGGAAAGGGAAGGTGCATAAAATATCCTTTCTCAATAATTTCATGTATTTTTAGTTTTTCTAGCTTCTATACATTTCAAGAAACAACGAACATAAAATCTGCACTGTGTTTCAGGAAACATTCCAGAGAGTTCATTCAGCTTATGGTATTCAGTACTGCTCATTTCTGTCTTCTTAGAAGTTCAGAAATGAGAAGTTTTATCATGGAAATTAACTTACTCAGAGCAGAATTTATGTGGCTTTACAGTATAGCAAATCTGAACATCACTTTTTGTCTTTTTCCTCTATTATGGTATAAGGGCACAGTTGTGCCTAGAGGACGAAGTGAGTGACCATTCAAGCCATTTGACATTAAGAGGTTAGTCTTTATAAAGTGACTTTTGCTCAATTTTGCTAATAGTTTGATAGAGCTCTAGTTTGTTGGTGGTTAACTACGGGGGATTGACTACAGGGTTCCGTTCACCTCTCAGTACAGACTATCTGCTACTGCCAAACCAGTAAAAGCAACTTATTTCTGTTACAGAAAACATAATTGGGAAGGTAATTTTGTAAAACATCACTGAACACAGTACACCATTCACTGTGAATGATCCTTTCATTATCTCTTTTTCTAGATAATCCTTCATATTGTTCCCCTCTGTTAGCATAAAAAATTAAGGATTTACTGCTTAAAGAAACAGGATAGAGCCATTTTGAAAGTGTGATCAGAAACAGCAGGGCTTGCTAGTCTTCCGCAGGTTATTTGTTTTGAGCTACCTTGCCATTTGTGTGCACAACAGGAGCCCTTCTATTGTCTGCTGGCTATAGCGTTTTTTTTTTTTTTTCAGACCAAACAGAGCATCTAGCAGGGAGTCTCTGAAGAGCATCCTGTGAAAGAGGTCATGTGTTACCTGACCACATTGCAAGGGGGCAGCAGATCGGGTCCAGCTGCTTTACATTTTTCAAGGCTTCTTGAAAAAGTGAGGGGAAAATGCCTCCCATCTTGAACAGGAAGGCAGCTCATGTGCTGTTTAAAAGATTACCAACTCTCAGCACCAAGTATGCTGACCTTTGCTCCACCTATGAACATCAGAGAGGCAAGCTTGGCATTTCTAGTGAGTCTGCCTCTCAGGGTCTATGCCCTCATGGCAAGGCTGAATGAAGTTGCCAGGGCTGTCCCTCTGTTGTTTACCACTTTCAGCACAGGCAAGCTGGGAAATATCTTCAGAGATCCCAGTGATTTCAAGGGAAGATCAGGGCTAAGTAATTAAGCCCTTCACATCTGCAGAGAGAATGATATGTAAATTGCCACTACAAGATGTGACTCTGCTAAAATGAACTTTATCCCTAGCAGCATTAACGTTGCTGTGGGGCTTCGTGTAGTAAAGCCTGCAGGTGGGCAACTGCAATAGGAAGTGATGTGGACTCTGATTGCAACTGAAGTAGTTTAAATCCTAGCTCTTCCAGTTATTAGCTGGGCAACTTGATGCAGATTAGCTCACTTGTCTGGCCTTAAGTTTCTTCATTTCTAAAATAGTGAGAAGGATAGAAGCTGATGGTGCCTGCTTTTTCTATGCCTTTAGACTTTTGTTGATATATCAGAGGATATAATAGACAGAAAAGTGCTTTGTATCCAGTAAGGATAGTTACTCTGGTTATCAACCATACTCTGCAGCTAATTAGAATCTAGCTTCCTCATTTACCCAGGCCTAGGTTGGTGGAGGACTTTCCTTGGCCTTTCTCACTGAACAAATTCCTTCTCTTGTAGTGGTCAAGTAGCTCTATTTAAATGTGGTTCCATTTAATCAATGAACTCTCAAAATGTGAGCTGTGACTCTGGACAAGGGGAAGGACACACAGAATTTTGAATCATATATAGGTGGTTCTAAACTTGTGAGGAGGTCTTTTTGAGAATTGCCTTAAGATCTGTAGTTTGTAAGTCATATTACAAACATATTCCAACATAGTCACTTTTTGAATATGTCTGGGCAGGACCTTGCCATCATTTCTAATACTTACTTACAGTATTTAGATTATAGTATGTCAGAATTACCCACCTCTTAGAAACCTTCTAGTCTAATAGTTTTTAAACCATGTTCCATCACCCCAGCTCTTTTCAGAAGGGACATCAAGGTCAGGAAGAGATATCAAGGTCAGGGATCATGGTTATTGATGAGATGCTATTAGTTGTGGTTGATACTTTCAATTCAGTGTTGGTACTTCAGAAGTATTGAAGGAACGCATACTATCATTGTAAGCCCCATCCTTATGTTAGATGTGAACTGTGAATAAATAGAGCCCCTTACCAAATCAAGAAAATGTACTGTTTTCTGTTAAACACTTAACATTTTGCACAATTCAAATGATTTTGTTTCTTTGCTGTGTTGTATATGTTGGGCCCATGTGGTAGTTAAAGTCGATTTTATAAACTGTATCGGCTTAGAAGCTACCTCGGGGAAAGGTTTAGTCTATTTCTGGGTTTGTCTGGGTAGGTCCTGGAAGCATGGTACAGTATCTGGTCTCTCTGTTGTTCTTTTCTGGGCTGTTCTCCTGGTCTGCTTCCTGACCATCATGAATGAAGTGGCTTTGCCCTGCCATATGCTATGAGGTGTTTCTGCCTTGGAGCCAGCCAACCATGAGCTGAATTCCTTCAGCTGTGAGCCAAATTCAACCTCTGCTCCTTTAAGTTGTGTGTGCTGAGTATTCGGTCCCAGCAGCAGGAAAGTTGATGAATGCAGCATATGACGTTAGTTTCATATGACAGAAGGTTCTTGTGCCTAAAATGTTGTACAAATGGTTTCATCTAGCTCCACCATGTCTACCACACAGCCCAAGAGCCACATATCACTCTGGACAGCTAGTAATGTAGTTCCACAAAATAAAAGTTTTAGGGGTATTATATAATTTTTAGTGATACTTTTTGTTACTTGATTGTGTGATGCATAAATGACAACAAAACACAAGGTAGGGGAGGACACAATGGATTTCTAAATCCCACTTTTGTGCCTGTGCCAAAGAGATGAATGGAAACCTGTGTGTAGCAGACAATACTTGTACTAGTATGACTTAGGAAGAGTAAGAAGGTGAAAGAAATATCCTTCTAACGTTGTGTTCATGGTGCCCTGTTTTTAAATGTTGTAATATGTTTAGAAACAAAGGAAGTTCTTCTGTATATGCATTCGCATATATATTATATTTTGTGTTTTATATGTGGCCTAAGATACCGCCTCTTCACTCAGTGCATCTTGTAAAGGACAGAAGGTTGGGCACCCATGATCTGGCTTATTTCTTCCGTAGAGATCCAGAGAGGAGATGGTTGGTTATACAGGTAGCTATCAGTAGGAATGGGACTAGTACTTGGACCTCTTGACTGACACACTAGTTCTTTCCTAGTGTCATAGTGCCCCTTATCCACAGCCGTGTTGCATCTGCATGACAACTCCCTTTGCATTGTTTGGTCTTCATGCAAAACTTGTGAACCCATCTTATTAAAATTTAATGATGTAGTTTGAATGTGTGTCCCATATTTTATGTACTGGAAACTTACTCCCTAATGGCATAATGTTACAGAATGGGCCCTTTAAGAGGTGATTATGTCATGAGTGTTCTGCCCGTGAATAGATTAATTTTGTTCTTGAGGGAGTAGACTAGTTGTCCTAGGAGTGATTCCTCAGATGTCCACCCTCCTTCCTTCTCTTTTTCATGCATGTAATGATTTCCATTATGATATCCTGACAAAAAGTCACTGCCAGTCTACCAATCTTGAGCTTCCCAAACTCCATCACCATAAGACAAATAAAAATTTATTTTTGTTAAAAGTTACTCAGTGTTAGACTGGGTGTGGTGCTGCATGCTTTAATACCAGCTCTTGGGAGGCTGTAAACAGGTGGATCACTATGAGTCCAACCTAGTAGTGAGATTCTGAACACCTGTAGATCCTTCCCTAAAATATGAAAAAAAAGTTACCCAGTGTTGGTAGGCCAGCAAGATAGCTCAGCAGAGTAAGTGCCTCCTTTGCCAAGCACAGTGACAGGAGTAATAACTGGCACCACTGCCAGGCATGCTGAGTGGGCCACTGAGTCCAGGCATGGTGGCACATGCCTATAATTGCAGCACTGTAGGGAGAGGGGCAGGTGAAAGCAGGATTACTATGAGTCTGAGCTGCATAGTGAGATCCTGTACCAAATACATAAAAATGTAACCCAGTGTTGGTATGCTGTCATAGTACCAAAACAGACTAAAAATGTTATCAACCATAAGGATATTTTATGTTATTAAAGTTCTTTGTATTTAAGAACAGTTTTATATTCATCATTTTCTTACATCTTTACTGCAACTAGTGAGGTGAGGTAGGGACAATATCATCATAATCATTATCATCATCATTGTTGGCATTAATATAAGCATTTCTGTTCCTTACATGAGAAACCTGAGACCTGGCTCAAGAATACGCAGATAGCGAAAGAACTGAGATGACTATCCATGACTCCTGACTTACTCATTCAAGTTGTCAAAGCTAAACCTATATCTAAAGATGCCTCAAGAAAACTGAGATTCCCAAGAAGCTTGCTGGAACATATTTCATTGCTAAATGCACTTCATCTCTACCAATGAGTCTAAGTAACCACTCTCTCAGAAACCCCAAGTCATCGGGCAATTTGAATTACAAATTATTGCCATCCACTGAGATCTAGCGGCCATATACTGAACCTTGAGTGTTTATCAGAACAGAGACAGCTAAGGTTCACCAATGGGCTAATGGCCAATGGTAGGGCTTCTTATGCTATTTGTGAGAACATGAAGCCAAAGAGGCTCTGAGATTGGTCCCAAAGGGCAAGTCTAACAATGGTACAGTGGTTAATGTGGAGATTAGCTGTTGCTTTGCGTAATCAGTCAGGAGTTCATGCTGGGAGGCAGGAGAGCCTCAAGGACTCATTTCACTTGGCAGCTTCTCTGCTGCAATTTTGCCTTTTAAAATACATCTTTCCTTTTAAAAATTTAATGAGACAATATTACTTTTCTAAAGTTTTAAATGGTTGATCATTTCTTAGCTGGCACAGAAATGTTTGTGAATGTTAATACTTAAAATATTATATTAGGAAAGAACAAAAACCCTGCCCACTTGTTTGGTTCCTTTGGTGAGTCAAGTTGGCGCCACCTCTTGCATTTGAGAGTCCAAGCTCAGTACAGCTGCCCTTGTGGATGTCTGTTGAGGCTAAGAGAGAAATGATTTGCTACTATCAGGACAGTTAAGCTTCTTAGCACTGGTCTTGTGTCTTTCAGGAGAGAACCATAGTGTTGGATAGTTGGCTAACAATTGGTCCTGCCGTTCCTTTTTCTTTTGTGGGTGAATGAAAAGCTTTCATCTTCATTGTGGACATGGTCTATGATGTCAATTTCATGTAGTTTAAGGGGAAAAAAAGCTACACACATAATTGTAAGTAAATCACCTCACATGCGACTTCAGGATTCTGAATAACACTTAGTGATTAGGCTACAACTTTTCATGCTGCTGTTGCCCTCAGTTTTGAGCACAGACAGACTTCAGAGCCAGAAAGGACATGATTTGGTGACTTTCAGATGAAGGACTTAGTTTATGTTGCTCATGGGAATGTTAGAAGGGTGGTAATTGGCAGTGGATTCCTTAATTCCCCAATCAATTTATACATTTGTATAAGGGTTGTTAGGGGGATGATATCATACAAAAAGAACACTGGCAACACAGTGGCTCCTTAACCATTTTCTCCCCATGGGAGAGCAGAGTAAGATATACGTAAAGGTTTGCTTTCATTATTGAAGAAAAATATTCACATTTGTTGAGGTTAAGATGTTTAATACAATTGAAATAATGCTATGGTAACTTAGTAAGCCAACATTTAAAAGACAGCATTTCAGAGCAGGCAATGTGAAGTCTGAGAGAGGGGAGGAGCAGAAAAAGTGGCTAGCTGATCAGCCACATTTGCTAGGACAGTATATAATCATATCCAATTTGATGGAACAAGCTTTTAATGGCTAACATATTTCCTAATTCCAAACCAAGGACTACTAAGTCATTTTAATGGCTGTAACTTCAGAGCCTCTTATAGGATCTGGCATAGAATTGCAGGTCATAAATACTGATTGACTAAGTGGGTAAGATTGAGTTTTGGAAGACGCCACATGCCAATTGTGGGAAATGACAGTTCATGAGCAAAGGCACAGAAACAGAAGGGCGAGCAGAATAGAGTCATATCTGAAACTACAATTCAGGGTTTCCAGAACAAGCTACATGAAGGGAAAAGATTTATGAGATGGAAGTGCGCAAAGATGCACATTTAGATTTGCCAAAAAGGCTCTGAGAAAAATGTTATTGTTGTCTTGGATGATTCAATTCTAGACCAGTGTTATGTTTTATGTTTAAAATGACCACCAAAGCTTCATGTGTTCATAGATGAGGCTTTTGAGAGGTGGCTGGAACATGGAACACGGAACAAGCACATGAGATTTAGCACTGAATTAGTACACCAGTGGCTTTATAGCTGCATGTGATGTCCTTGTACAGTTAGGTCCCTGTGAGCACAACGTGGAAGCATACATATCTTTCCCAATCTTGATCTCTCTCTGCTTCTTGCCTGCCATGCCATGAACACTTTCTCCTCTGCCACTCCCCTCTGTAATGCCTCCCTGCCTTGGAGCCAGCACATTAGGGAATGAAACCTCTACAAACTGTGTGCTAAAATAAACTTCTCTTTTGACTTATGGGTATCTGGTAATTTGTCCCAGCAACAAGAAAATACCTAAGACAACAGCAAACCACAGGTGACTCTGACCATTTGTTGGTTATAAGCTATAAGCCGTTCCAGCCCCATTTAAAGTGAGGCACCACAACATGCATTTAGGAATTCATGTATTGAATTGACCTGTACTGAATGGGATCTGGAAGATCAACTTGTTCTAATCTGGTGCTAACGTCAGGGCAGTTGTAAACCTGGGATAAAATGGATCATGACAGCTAGCTGTGCAGCTGGACAGCAGGCGATTCCCAGAGCTTGAAGGGACCGTGGAGCTCAATGAATCAAATTTCTCCAAACAGCATATGAGGAACCTGAGGCTCCAGGATGGAAAACAGTTTGCTTTACATCACCTAAAAGGTTTTATAAAAGACCTTAAGGTTTGGATCACCAAATTGTCAATGTCATGCTTGCTTTCCCATATACTTCATCATGATTTTGCAATGCAGATCACATAGAGGCCAGTCAGGAGACAAAGGACTAAGGGACTTATGCAGAGGGGGAGTGGCAGGACTTAGGGATTCTGTGATTCTGGTCCGTGGACATAGCCATAGGAATATGTGATAGAGTGTTTTGTGGTAGGAAGAGGAAACAATGCCTTATGAGGAGTCTTTCAGAAAAAGGTGTCTATAAAGAGGTTACATTTAAAACAACATCCAAGAGGGTCTGCCCATTAGCTCAGTTGTTTAGCTGCCTGCTTAAACAAAGCAGTCAGGCTCAGGATGCTGTGGTTCGGTCCCCAGATCCTCATGCCTTAGCGGATCTGCTGTTAAGGGATCCTGAGACAGCAAAAAAAACAATCCTTCTGAAGATGAAATCCAAGAGACTATGGAGAAAATGAGCCATAGACAACCTGGAGAAAGTCAGCCTGTGAGAATTGCAAATGCAGAGACCCAGAGTTTGATTTGCCCTAAGGTCTGTTGGTGATGTCTTTGCTTAAGCCCTTTGAAGAGGTTATTATTATTAGTTTATTATCATTATGGTTATGGCTTGTATCTAGATGTCCCCTCAAAGCCTCATTCAAAGGTGAGGCTTTTCAGGATGGCTGGGACTAGACTGTATAATTCTAGGATTAAGGGTGTGTGATTACCAAATTAATCCACTGACTGGAATTAACAAAGTTATGGCTGTGGCTGAATGGACTTCCTGAAGATTAAAACCTACAACCTGGGTGTGGGTGGCACTAACCAAAAGGCTTGTAGCCTGAATGGATACAAGGGAAAGTCAGATTGCTGTTTGCTGCTTCCATGCCTTCTGTCTGCCACACCATGGGCTGTTTCTCTTCTATGGTACCCCCCTGCCACACCACCCTGACTTGGAGCCAGCTTACTGTGGACTGAAGCCTCTATAAACTGAGAGACAGATAAACCTTTACTCTTTTAACTTCTGTCTGGTATTTTGCTTCAACAATGAGAAAAATATTTAAGACAATTATCAATATTATTATTTCAATGCTAGGAATCAAAGTATCTTTCATATGTTAGACAAGTTATCTACTACTGAGCTCCTTCCCTTAGAAATGTTTTTTGACAGACCCATTGCACTCTGTATTGTTCACTGGTCAAGGGTTAGATTGTTGGTGTGAAGCTCTAGGTCATGAAACTTCCCCTCAATTTTGTCTGTTCATTGAGTTTTTGATAAGAGTAGGATGGATCAGGATGGTAGTAAGAAGGAAGGAAGTTATCAATGGCCTTTGAAAAACCCATCAGACCAGGTTACTGGTGAAATGTTGACAAATATTTCCATTCAAGTTTTAAAATCTGTCATGCAACAACCATTCCTGGAAGTATTTTCCTGTGTCCACCAGAGGCTTCTAACTACAGAGGCAACTGCTACTAGAAACATACAACCATCCTCATGTATGCCAGGCCCTGGAACATGGGATTATAAGGTTAGGATTTTGCTTCCTGCTCTGGAACTGACGGGCCTTTGACTCTGCAAATTTAACTCTCTTGCTTTATGTGTTATATGCATAAAATGCCTAAATTTCTTGTTTTTAACACCACTATAGTTTCATCAGTGAGATTTGTGAAGGCATTAATGAAATCTAGATTCTGTATAGCATTAATTATCAGGGTGTTCTTTCATAGTGACTTAAAAAATCATGCTCTTTGAAAGAGTGTATATATGTTGCCTTGCACATGGTCTGCTGCAAAAGGACTGTAGAATACATATTGAGGCTCCTTATTCCTCTGTCCTTGCCCACCTTGATGATCATGCTTTTCAGCTTTCATTTTTCAATGTTCAGTAACTGAACACACAAAACTAGTGAACAAAAATTGGTCATGCGATGATTTGGTCCAAAAAAATGTAGAAAACGTTATCAAAATAGGATATGCACTGAAATATGTTTGGATCTGCATTTTATTTCACATGAGTTAGAATGATTATAATAAAATTCTGTTCACCAGCAAATTGAGACGTGTTTCAGATTCCAGGATGGCCAATGGTAGAGTGAATGTGAATATAGTAGGAACTCATGTAAAGTCATGGTTACAGCATTGTCTTCTATCAGGTTAAGAATGGAATTTGGGTAGGATGCAGGAAAGCATTTGATGTTCTCATTTGCTGCCACCTCTGCAGCTATTTCAGTGACAATCACTCTTGGTGATGGTAAGATTCTGATGCATGAAACACTACCTCCCTAAGGAATTCAATACAGGGCAGAGGTGATTGCAAGAAATCATTGCTGCTGTTGTAAGGCTCCATATACCAAGATTAAGCCACAGGATGAAGTAATATACAGTTTTTGTTTGAAAAGCAGCTGTAGTTAAACCAGAAAGGTATTGCCAAGCAAAATATAATGCTCTAAGAGAAAAAGAAGACACCATAAGTTTAAAATTATTACAAAACTGACCATCTATATTATGCATTAAACCACAGCTTTTGAATTTATTACAGTTTGAACAATGATTTCACAATGTGTACCCCTTTTCCTTATCTTCCTCAGCCATAGGAAAGTATTTTTTCATAAATGTAGTTGGCAAGTTTTTTTTTTCTTTACAGTTGTGTAGGGTTTTTTTTGTTATTGTTGTTAATTTGTTTTTGAAGTTCAAGCCAGTAGTTCCTTGTAAAGGAATTATGCTTGCTTACTGCTTTCCATTTAACCCACCTATATAGTCTTGCCTTGGTATTTCCTATTTATTAATAGTAAATGTACCATTGTATAGCCACTGAGCCATGACATATTTCAAATTAATTGAGAATTAAAAATTAGAAAACCTCTTTCTGCCTGGATTCAGGAAACTAGAGTCTGGTCCACTTTCTTTGGGCAATTCTCAGGCATTAACATCCTGGCATTTCTACATTTTAAATTAACTGAATATTAACCATTGTGCCATTTTGTGTGTGTGTGTGTGTGTGTGTGTGTGTGTGTGTGTGTGTGTGTGAGTCTGTCTGTCTGTCTGTGTTGTTAGAAATTGTACCCAGGGCCTTGCATATACTTTGTTGTGCTTAGCCTCTCAACTCAAGGCCAGCCAGAACTGTGCAGTGAGATCCTGTCTCACAAAGAGAAAAGCAAATCTTTAGAAAAGAATTTGCTCAGGTAGAAAATCATATTCATATGCTAGCCAGGCTGTAACACCTTATAGCTATCCATTGTCTCTAATCAGAATGGACAACATAGTGATTGGCTGCATGCTGGGTGAGGCCCTTGGGAGTACCTACTTCCAAACCTGGAATTCCAGTAGGTAATTAAAAAGGTCCAACTTTGGAACACTTCCACCCTTTTGAATTTAGTAAAGCTTTGACACAGGCAACCCATGTACCACGCAGCTTCATTGATAGGACTCTCAAGCTCTCCTACTTCATCTTTATGGGAAAAAAAACCTTTTTGATTATTAAATCACATATCTCATAACTTACTCATTTGAAAGGGGAAATTGAATGGCTTTTGTTTATAAAGTTGAGTATCCAAAGCTTTAATTAATTTAAAAACATTTTCATTATGCCAAAAAGAGCCTGCACATTTCTTAGCCTTCATTGCTCGTCTTACAGTTTCTGACAGCCTTGGACAATTATTAAACTACTTCCTGTCTATGTAGTTTTGTGTATTCAGTACATTTAGCGTAAATGGAATAATGCAATATGTGGTCCTTGTGATTGGTTTCTTGGTTCACTTACGTTGTAGCATTCATTAGTGCACTTCATTTTATTTTGTTGATGAATAGTATTCCAATGTGTGGATCTATCACATTTTGTTTATCTTTTCACTGGTTAATGGTCATTTGGGTTGTCTCTTGTTTTTGACGACTGAGAATAATGCTGCTATAAACATTGTGTGCAGCTCTTTGCACAGACATCTTTTTCATTTCTCTTGACATACATTTGCCACTCATTATAGCATCTATATGTTTAACCCTTTGAGGAAATGCCAGACCATTTTCTAAAGGCTTGCATCAATTTACATACCCATTTTCAATTACAGGGGTCCTGATTCCTCCCCAACTTTACCAACTCTTGATATTATTGTTTTTGAAAATTCATTATAGCCATCTTAGTAGATATGAACTGACACACATTGAGGATTTTATTTATATTTCGTTTTTTTATTGAACGACAAATGTCAATCAGACAGTTTCAAGACACCTTAACAATACAGATTAGATAAATTAATACATTGCAAACTGTTTTCATAATGTTTTGGTATTGTACAAGGTGCATACATGATATTATATTTACAGATATTATTTTAGCAGATATCTCTTATCAGTGAATTAAGAGTGTAGCTGCTTACTTCTCTTACTTTTTATACCTGAATAATATCAAAAATTCAATAATTATTTTCCTAGTGGATGACCGTAGTACTAGAAGCCGACATAATATCCTGTCCAACCACCATTAGTGCAGATCTTGCCTCTCATAGAATTATGAATGGCATATGCTGCAGGATACTAAATCAGCTTTTCTTCTGGATGGTTAACAACCTAAGATCATAAGTCAGAGTTGGAGAAATAGAAGAGCCGCAAGGCCAGCCAACATTTTGGCCCTAGCCTTTCAAGGTCAGCGAAGACTCAGGACATAGGAGAACCTGTACTGCAACATCATGAAACTCAGGTGAGCTCCAAATTTTCTGAACAAGGAGATTATGGAGCCACAGAGGAAAGAGATTGAAGTTCTATAGTGTGCCTGGGGAGAGTCACATGAAGAGAAAACTTTCTCTCA
>PVKA01044651.1:0-16006 GCA_004027165.1 Ctenomys sociabilis | reverse complement strand
TTTTTTTTTTTTTTTTTTTTTTTTTTTTTTTTTTTTTTTTTTTTTTTTTTTTTTTTTTTTTTTTTTTTTTTTTTTTTTTTTTTTTTTTTTTTTTTTTTTTTTTTTTTTTTTTTTTTTGTCTTTTTTTTTGAGACAGGGTCTCACTATGCAGTTCAGGCTGGCCTTAAGCTCACTTTGTAGCTCAGGCTGGTCTCGAACTCACAATAATCCTCCTGCCTCAGCCTCCCGAGTGCTGGGATTACAGGCATGCGCCACCATGCCCGGCTCAATAAATTGTTTCTTGGTGTCTTGGATGATCCATTGTGTCAACTTAAGCAGTTTAGAAGTTTAATTAAGTGACTCAGCAGAGAGCCAGGATTCTTAGTTTGTAAACGCCCTCATCCTGTGCTAGAGGGGGGCCTGGTTCTGTGAGTTCTACACCCCCAGCCCCGGGTAGCTTGTTGATTATATGTGGAGGGGAGAGAGGCTGTCAGCTGTTTTCTGCTGGCATGGACTGCTGCTCTCTGCCATGTGCCACTCTGCCGAGGAGCCTGCCAACTAAAGCCTCCACCTACTGTGAACTAAATCAACCTTTCCTTCCTTAATTTTGGGTGTGGGTGACACTCCCTGGTGGTCTAGGGGTTAGGATTCCGTGCTCTCATAATTTTGGGTGGGTGTCGGGTATTTTATCCAAGCAATGAGTAAAAAGTAACTGAGACACTTGGTATTTAAAACAATAAAATCAGGGGCCAGGGAGTTGGCTCAGTAGTATAAGTGCTTGCCTAGCAAGCGCAAGGGCCTGAGTTCAATCCCCAGTTCAGGGGAAAAAAAAAAAAATCAGGAACAAGATAAAGATTTCCACTGTCACCACTCCTATTCAATATAGTTCTAGAAACATTAGACAGAACAATTAGGCAAGAGAGAAAAATAAAAGGAATGATGACTAGAAAGGAAAAAGTGAAATTATAATTATTTGCAGATGACATACTCTACAAAGAGGAACCCAAAAGCTCCACCAAGAGACTTGTGGATTTAATAACCAAATTAAATAGCATAGCAGGATACAAAGTCAGTACTCAAAAATCAATAGCATTTCCATACACAAATAAAAAACACACCAAGAGAAAAATTAGGGAAACCATGTCTTTCACAATAACATACACACACACACACACACACATACACACACACAAAAGGAAATAATTAAGAATCAATCTAACAAAGAAAGTAGAAGATTTATATAGTGAAAATTACAGTACTCTGAAAAAAAAGAGATTAAGAAAGATTTCAGAAAACGGAAAGATATTCCCTGACCCTGGATGGGAAGAACTAACATTGTGAAAATGGCCACACTTCCAAAATTGTTATACAGGTTCTATGCAATCTCAATTAAAATACCATTAGTATGCCTCACAGATCCAGAGAAATCATTCCTAAAATGCATCTGGAACCAGAAGAGACCTAGAATAGCAAAACCAATCCTGGGCTACAGAGAAGAAAGGCAGGAGGCATTACAATCCCTGACTTGAAACTGTGTACCACAAGGCTCCCATGATAAAATCAGCACAGTACTGAAAAAAAAAAAAAAAAAAAAAAAAAAAAAAAAAAAAAAAAAAAAAAAAAAAAAAAAAAAAAAAAAAAAAAAAAAAAAAAAAAAAAAAAAAAAAATATATATATATATATATATATATATATATATATATATATGTATGTATGTATAAACACACAGAAATACTGAATCTACTGGAGAAGAAAGTAGGTAGAAGCCGGGCGTGGTGGCGCAAGCCTGTAATCCCAGCACGTGGGAGGCTGAGGCAGGAGGATTGTTGTGAGTTCGAGACCAGCCTGAGCTACAAAGTGAGCTTAAGGCCAGCCTGAACTGCACAATGAGACCCTGTCTCAAAAAGAGAAAAAAAAGAAAAAAAAAAAGAAAGAAAGTAGGTAGAAACCTTGAACACAGAGATAAGCAGAGAGTTCATGAATAAAAACCGAACTGTACTGGAAATACTTCAAAGAATCAATAATTAGGATCTCAACTATTTGAAAAGTTTCTACATGTCAAAAGAACTCACCAACAGAGTAAAAAGAAAGCCCATGAATTAGGAAAAGTGTTTATCCAAGCACTTTTATCTTGAACATATAAATAATTTTATTTTTACTTAAAACTTTTCTGGGAGATAGTTCAATAGAATAAGCACTTGCCCGGCAAGCACAAGGTTCTGAGTTCAAAAAAAAAAGAAAGAAAGAAAAAATTTTCATATAAAGAATTTTTAAATATCAGATCCCCAAAATTCAAGACCCAATCCAAAAATGGGCATCTGAGGTGAATATACACTTCTTTTTTTTTTTTTTTTTTTGGCAGAACCGGGGATTGAATTCAAGCCCTTGTGCTTGCCAGGGAAGCACTTATTCCACTGAGCCATCTCCCTGGCTCTGAATATACACTTCTTAAATGAAGAAATACAAATGGCAAATAAATGTATAAAAAATGTTCAGCATCGCTGGTCATTTCACAAATGCAAACTGAAACAACATGAAGGGGCCTGGGAGATGGCTCAGTAGAATAAGCGCAGCGCAAGGGCCTGAGTTCAAGCCCTATTTCCGCAAAAAAAAAGGAACGTGAAGGGCCTGCCAAATAGCTCAGTGGATTAAAGCGCCTGCAAGCAGGTGCAGCGGCCAGGAGTTTGATCTCCCAGCCTGTGCCCCCTCCCCGCACCCCTGGGGCACACTGAAATGGTAATTGAGATTGGGTGTGGTAGTAT
The DNA here is from genome assembly GCA_004027165.1 of Ctenomys sociabilis. Classification (NCBI taxonomy): domain Eukaryota; kingdom Metazoa; phylum Chordata; class Mammalia; order Rodentia; family Ctenomyidae; genus Ctenomys; species Ctenomys sociabilis. The sequence continues at coordinate 13,265 of PVKA01044651.1, read as the reverse complement.
GTGCCTGTTTACAGCTCTTGGGAGGCTCCCTAAAATACAAAAATAAGATAAAACAATGTGAAATTCCATCTGATAATCTAACCAACTTGAAGACAACATTATGCAATATAATATCCATTGTTGAATCTTAATTTTTTTCCACTATTTTTTATTCTCTTTAAAAAATTTTTAAAAACTGCCATGTCACCCCTGCCTCTGGGGCATGCTGAGATGACAATTGAGACAGGACGAGGTGGCACGCGCCTGTAATCCCAGCACTTGGGAGTCTGTAAAAAGGAGAATCACTAGGAGTCCAGTCTATGTAGTGAGATGTTGTAGACCCTTATTAAAATACAATAATAGGGCCGGGGAGATGGCTCAGTGGAATAAGCACTTCCCTGGCAAGTGCAGGGCCTGAGTTCAATCCCTGGTTCCGCAAAAAAACAAAAACAAAAACAAAAAATGAAATACAATAATAATAAAATAAATTTAAAGAAAGGAAAGGTTATTTAGCTCATAGTCTGTACACATTTCAGTCTGTAATCAACGGCCTCCGAGGCAGGGTGCCAGGGCACAGAGCCCAGAGTTCAGGGGGATGAAAGACACCGAAAGAAAAGAGAGCAAAGCGGGGTAAGAGCAGCAGGTTTTCCTCGCTGCTATGGTCAGTGGGCTGACTACCCACAGGTGGGTGTAGAGCTCACGCCACCCACACCCTCCTGCACAGGCCCGGGATGTTTACACAGCGAGAAACCCGGCCCCCTTCTAAGTCATTTAATTAAACTTCTAGATTTCTCAGGTTGACCCAATGTATCAAGTGTTACGCTCCATCTGATACATTCCTTTAAGCTACTTTACAGACACAAAGACTTGCTTATTTGTATCATATCACACCTTCAATATTATTTAACACAGGTTTAACAATCCTTAAGAACCAGTATTAATTCTATCAACATAATATTACATTAGAATCATCACGTTCTAGCCGGGCATGCTGGTGCATGCCTGTAATCCCAGCACTCAGGAGGCTGAGGCAGGAGGATTGTTGTGAGTTCGAGACCAGCCTGAGCTACAAAGTGAGCTCGAGGTCAGCCCAAACTGCATAGTGAGACCCTGTCTCAAAAAAAAAAAAAAAAAAAAAAAAAAAGAATCATCACGTTCCGCTCCTGTCACCCCAAACACTCAAGTAAAAGGCATTTAGTCCATTTGTAAAGTCCATTTTCAGCACTGCTGAAAAGTCTGGGTCCCACGGCTCCTCCGCAAACTCTCAGCTGCAAACCCCTGTACAAGTGCAACGTTAAGCACTTTCAACATCTAATGGCACAAGATAAACATTTTCATTCCAAAAGTTACAAACAGGGAAATACAAGGGGTCAGGGCCAATGCAAGCTCACAATCCAGCAGGGCAAACATCTGAGGCCGACTGTGGCAAGTTTTGAGCTCCACAAGGCTTGTGGGGGCTACACCCTGTAGCACTTCCAGTAGTTGTAGCTCCCACAGCTTCTCTCTGAAGCCCGCTTTGCTCCCTCCTTGCAACTTTCCTTAGACCTTTCTGGTTTTTTTTTTTTTTTTTTTTTTTTTGGTGAAACTGGGGATTGAACTCAGGCCCTTGCACTTGCCAAGGAAGCACTTATTCCACTGAGCCATCTCCCCAGCCCCCTGGGTTTTTTTGTTTTTGTTTTGTTTTTAGGGAAGAATCTACAGAGTGTTCAGGGTCTCACTGCTAGGTCAGACTCATAGTCATCTGCCTGTTTACAGCCTCCCAAGAGCTGGGATTACAGATGTGCGCCACCAGTCTCAATTGCATGCTGCAGGGGTGGGGCCAGCACTTCCAGGCTTTTGCAAATTTTGGGGTCTCCACTGCACCCTTGGATTCATCCTCACAGCTTCACATACCCCTCTCTTGGGGACACATTACCTGGCCTTCCAGGGCTTCTGAAATCCAGGTGGAAGCTTTCTTTCTTTCTTTCTTTTTTTTTGGCGGAACCAGGGATTGAACTCAGGCCCTTGCACTTGCCAGGGAAGCGCTTATTCCACTGAGCCATCTCCCCGGCCCCTGGAGCCTTTCTTTTTTTTTTTTTTTTTGTCTTTTTGAGACAGGGTCTCACTATGCAGTTCAGGCTGGCCTTAAGCTCACTTTGTAGCTCAGGCTGGTCTCAAACTCATACCAATCCTCCTGCCTCAGCCTCCCACGTGCTGGGATTACAGGCGTGCGCCACCACGCCCGGCTCCCTGGAGCCTTTCTTAACCCCGTATCTCTTGCACTGTGCATATGCCTAAAACCAGCACCACAAGGAGGAGCCAAGGTCTGCTGCCAGTGGGAGCCATAACCAGGCTTTCCCTCCTCTTGGCTGGAGGGGTCGAGTGTCTGGATCACTGGACATTCTGAATCCAATTCTGAGGAACGATTTTCCTATTCTACTGCCATTCATGGTGCTCTGTAGTTTCCTGCTTTGTAGCAGTCTTTCTTTCACTTCTGCAGTTTTGAGGCTGCATAGGGCAGAGACTTGCTGTTTTTTGTGATGCCCACAGGCCGTCTTTTCTATTCATGTGTTCCTTCTCAGCAATCAAGATCTCTTCAGCTCTATGTTTGTAGTCCACAACTTTACTACAGTTTCCTTTCTGGCTAAACTCAAAACACTTTCAATCTTCCTGCTGGGTGCCTTGATCTTTATTCTCAACAGAAATCTAGCTAAAAGTGCCCACCAGTAGCTATGCAACTGCCCCAACATTAGCCTTGAAATTTTTCTGACAGACTAATTACTCCACTGCTTTTTTTTTTTTTTTTTGTATTTTAGGACAGGGTCTCACTGCATAGATCGGACTCATAGTGATCCTCCTGCCTCAGCCTCCCGAGTGCTGGGATTACAGGCCTGCGCCACCATGCCCGGCTTTCTGAACGTTTCTAAACTCTTCTCACAAGTCATTGTCAAAGGCTCATGAACTTCGGTTGGGTGCAGTCACAGCAACAACCCCACTCCCAGTATCAAATTCTCTTTGTTAGTTTTCTCATTGCTGAGACAAAATATCTGACACCCAAAGTTAAAGTAGCAAAGGTTTATTTGGTTTACAGTTTATAGACGTTTCAGTCCAGAAATGGCTGGCTCAAAGGCAGGGTGGCACATGGCAGAGGGGCTGCATTTCCTGGGAGGCAGAAAGTAACAAAGGATGGCCACAGCATCGTTCTGCTTCTTTCATACTCTGTTTAGGCTAATGAGACTGGGGTACTGGAGCCGGGGAGATGGCTCAGTAGAATAAGCACTTCGCTGGCAAGTGCAAGGGCCTGAGTTCAATCCCCGGTTCCACAAAAAAAAAAAAAAAAAAAAAAAAAAAAAGGAAAAGAAGAGACTAGGGTACTATCAAGCCAATCAGTAGATTGATTCAGTAATTCCACACCCTTAATCCCAGCATCACAGACTCTATATTCAGCTACCTTTGAAAAAGCCCCGTCTCATAATACTGCATGAGTCTTTGGAGAGACATCTAGACACAACCCATAACACTAGTCCATAACTTTCTGTAACAATGCTGAATTTATATCATCAGAATATGGAAATTAACGATACAAAATATCTCATTTTTTTGTACTTTTTATTATTATTTTTAAAGAATACGAAATAGTGATAGAAGAAAATAGCATTATACATGATACAAGATTTCACTAAACAAAGTAATAGGAATCCAACAGTGGTTGCTGTATTACATGATGCTGTGTGCAAATTAGTTTTTCAGATTACCAGATATAAATGTATAATTAAAAAAATAACTAAGAAGTTATAAGAAATTAAAGAGAGGAAAAAATCAGCATAAAAACAAAATTGTAAGCACAACTGCTTTCTTTTTTATATTAATATAATTAGAATTCTCAAAGTAGAAAGGAGTAGTAAATCTTTAAATATTTAAAGATTTAAAATTTTTGAATTTAGTTCAACTTATAATACTACATTTTCAAGAAAAAATGAACTTTTTGCAGAAGAAATTTAAATAAAATCATACCAAGATACACAAAAATGAAATTGTCCAAAACTTATTATAAAGAAAAATGGTTAAGGAATATACATAAAAAAATATTAGCTTTGGAAGAATAGAATTAAATAACATCTTATTCCACATTAAAGAAACTAGACTTATTTAAAGGACTGAAAGAAAAAAAAAAGATCTATTCTCTTTGAATTTTACACTTAGCAAAAAATGTCTCATTGTATTAAAAAACAAAAAAGATCCAATGACATTTCTAAGTAACTGTGAAGAGTAGGAAAACTTTTCTGGGAGGCAGGAGGAGACTGAAAAGTGGGTGGCCAACAGCTAACTTCTCAAAGGAAGTTGTGTAGAATAAAAGCATGAGGTGGATACAATGTGGGTCAAAACTATGACCAACCAATAAGAATATAAGTGTAGCTACTTTGTTAATATTGATCCAGTGGGGAAGCGGGCCACTTACCTGGTGTACCCAGAAAGAACAAATCCTAAGGGCCCACTAGATAGCTCTGCAGATTAAAGCACCTGCTTAGGCAGACACAGGAGCCAGGGGTTCAATCCCGGTGGTTCACACCTATAATCCCAGCACTTGGGAAGCTGAAAACATGAGAATCACTATGAGTCTGATCTACGTAGTGAGACTTGCAGGTCCTGTACTAAATACATAAAAAAAGAGAACAAATCTCCTCTTTAGGAAAGGATCGATCGGGGGAATCCAGGTCACATACCAGGGTGACTGATACCTATCGAGACTTTATGGGGCCAGCTAATATCAATTATCATATCCCCCAGGGAGGTGTGCAGGCCTCCTCATTCTGCCCTCATCTCGAGACCTGGCCTTCAGTGCAAGCGCCCCCACCTCCACCACAGTTGTAATGCACTTTCGTCTCCTGTGCTGACTCCTTCAGGGGCCCAACCCTGTCTGACTGCCTATAATATTTCTACCTAACTCGACTGTCTATAATATCCGCAGCTTCAGAAGTAACCCTGCCTGTCCTGAGGAGTCAAGGGACGATGAGTGTTCTGGCTACCTCTGCCCCAAGGTGGTCACATCTGTGGTCAGCAATCAGAGCTACTCTTTAGAAGCTGTACCTAAAAGTGCCCAAGAGACCAGACATCCTCATTACGGCTGGGCATATGGCTTTACGTCTGGAGGAGACAAGGCCAGAGAAACAATTAAGTATGCATGAGCCAAATAAGAAGATCAACAAGATGATTATGAATACAACCAACAAATTTTCCACTAAGAAGAGCCAGTGATAGCTCCCACAAAGAAGGGACTATCCAGGGAACCTTAGAATCTGACATGGCATTTACCTATCATTTATTTTATTTTATTTTATTTTATTTTATTTTTTTGGCATAACTGGGGATTGAACTCAGGCCCTTATGCATGCCAGGGAAGCCCTTATTCTACTGAGCCATCTCCCTGGCCCCATATCATTTAGTATCATGAATAGCCATTGAGCTCTTAGCGGAAGGATCAGGAAGTGGACTGGCCAGATAGCTCAGCAGACTAAAGTGCTGCTCAGGCAGACGCAGTGACCCGGGACTGATTCCGGGCACCACGTGCCGTGCCAGCCCGGCCCCCAGGACCATGCTGAGACGGTGAATGAGACTGGGCCTGGTGGGCATGGGCCTGTAATTCCAGGGCTTAGGAGGCTAAAGAAAGGAGGATCACTACGAGTCTGATCTGTGTAGTGAGATGCTCTAGGACCTGTTCTAAAATACACACAAAAAGAAGGACCAGGAATGTACGCGCAATGTTGAGCGTTTGCAGCTCCATAGGTACCCTCTTATGCGCATGCTGTACTAGGAAATGCCGTCCAGTGCTGGAGGACGGCTTGCCTCATACCTTGTCTTCTCTATCTATGAGAGCGAGACTAATCAGTACGTCACTGAAGGCCCGCTGAGGACAGTTAGCTGAGGCCTCGGTGTGTTGCAGGACATCTTCTGATCTTAGGGGAAGGCACAAAGAAAGAAGCCAGAGGATCATCCCCGTGAGACACCCTGCTAGGACATCAATGTCATATGCGAGGTGAGTTGGTAAGTTTGTCAATATTTCTAAGGGCTGGGGAGATAGCTCAGTAGAAGAAGCACATGTCTGGCAAGCGCAAGGTCCGAAGTTCAGTCCCTGGTACTTGAGGAAAAAAAAAAAATTCTGACACTCTCGGCTTGTAACCATGCAAATCCAAACATGCATCTCTCTATCCATGTGGGGGTAGCCAGGGCTACAAATCAGTTCCACAGAACCAGTGAGTGGCCACTGGGGGCTTCCTGTATAACTTCAGGGTGTTTAGACCAGTATATCGTAACCTGTAAAGTCATGGTATGTATGCATTGCTGTGGGCACGTCTGTCTCAAGTATTTAGTAAAATTAGGCAAAGAAAAGTAGGGGCCAGGGAGATGGCTCAGTAGAATAAGTGCTTCCCTGGCAAGCTTAGGGCCTGAGTTCAATCCCCAGTTCCACATTAAAAAAAAAAAAAAGAAGAAGAAGAAGAAGAAAGAAAAAAAGTGATTTCTTTGTTCCCAACACAACGGATTCTTTTGCTAAGCTGTCTTACAGTTGGCATTAACCACATCTAATTATTCTATAACTGAAAGAAACCATCTTTATATCTATGATTTTTTTCTTCCTATTTATGTATTTGGTACAGGTCTTACTCCACAGCTCAGCCTCAGTGATCCTCCTGTTTTCAGCCTCCCCAGCACTAGGGTTACAGGCATGTGCCACCACGCCTGGACTCGGTCACCAGCAGGGCCTGCATGGCGTGTGGGACCGGGGATCGAACCCTGGTCCCTGCGCTTGCCAAAGCAGGCACTTAGTCCACTGGAGCTATCTCACCAGCTCTCTGTCTATCATTCTTCACTTTCGTGATAGGAACCTTTTTCTTACTTAATATAGGTTCTCACAGATTCTGTAAGGAGGCTTTAGTGGCATTTTTAGAAAAAATTCAATTATCTCCAGGAACATTAAGGGTATAGTTTATAGGTCATTCTGTTACCTTGTAATGGTGGGCTATACTATGAACCACTGAAAAGTTTTTGCTTCTCATCAATATGGTCTTCTAGTTTCTTTCAGTCATCTCTTCGGAAGTCCTGATGTAATTGACAAGGGGAGCAGGCCACGTGTCTAGAAAGATGGTTTTTTTTCAGAACCGGGGATTGAACTCAGGCTCTTGCACTTGCCAGACTGAGCCGTCTCCCAGGCCCACTGAAAGAAGTTGTAACGACTGTGTATATTCCTGTGCCTATGCTAGAGGAGATTTGCTCTCTCCTTTAAGTGGTAAAGTAATTAGTGGAAGGGCTGAGAGTAACATGTTAGATTACTTATCTGAAGACTTTGAGGGTTTTGTTTGTTTGTTTAACAAGAATTGTAAGCCACTTTCAGGTTCCCAGCAGTGTTTGAATGGTTGCTTACCCTTAGCAAGTCTCTGGTTCTCAGGGCGTGAGCCAGGTGTGGTGGTGTCCCGGGGATCTAGGCCTGCCCTCCTGACAGCTCACGCAGTTCGGAATATCACGGGGCCACCCGGCATGGTCCTCCCCAAGACAACCCTCAGGAAGGAGATGATGAAGACAGACACTTGACCAATACCCAATGACTGCCTTCCCCTTCAGAAGCCAAATATACCTTTCAGTCCTTAATGTTGGGAATCAGGTATTTTGTTTCAGCAAAGAGAGAAAAGTAACCAAGACGTATGCTAGTCATTTAGTAACAGCTGTGGAATGTGACTTACTAGCTCTGAATTTACTTAGCCTATCTCATCCCTCTCCAAGATAGGGGGCCCTGAGATAGCAGTAACTAATTTCCAGGATTCAGAAAAGCATGAAATTTCTAGCCTTTATAAGGCCAGTTCCAGACCTTTGTCCCTTAAAGTGATGCACTGAAGTCTCCAGCTGTCGTCCTGAGCCCCAAGTCACCTGCGTGCCAGGAAGAGGTGAGCTGCACTTGACTGTCACCCCCACAGACAGAGACCTCATGAGACAGAGCCACCCCTGAAGCCACGAGGATTTGCGGCAGTTACAAACATGAAGGCCTGACACGAAGATGAACTGGACTCCCGTCCACCAGCACCCCATAAACTTGGCCTCCATTCTTCAGTGGGCAGGTGTGGAGGGCACCGTAGTCCAGAAGCCTTCGTTTCTATTCCTTTTACGGATATAAGTTACACTTCCTGTAGAATTGCTGCATCATGACTTCCTGTCTCATGTTCCTTTGGTTAGACTTCCTGTCACGTGCTCCTTTAGTTGATCACCTGAGTATTGTTAGCCTATAACATTACCCTAATATACCTACGTCATTAGTGACGTTGACTTCCCTTCCCTCTGCTATATAAGCTGTATCGCTTCCTTGAATAAACGAGACTTGATCAGAATCCTGTCTTGTCTCCATTTCTCGTGCTCCTGTTCTTTGTCTTCGTCAGTCCCCTCTCCTCCCCTAGGTGACCTGCGTTGACTGACCTGCTGGACGGGACAGGCAGGCCAGTCTGTCCTCTCCATCCCATGTGCCCGCCCGCTAGCTGCTCAAGCCAGAGTCCTTTTGCTTCCTTCTCTTATTTCCAACTGAAGCTTTTGCTTCTAGATTCATTCGATTGCTCTAATTTTCATTTCCACTGCGACTAAACCAAGGACCTATGCTAGCTGTTGACACTTTCACAGATGCCAGTCCCACCAGGTAGCTTTTAAGGCCATTAGCTGTACAACAAGATGGGGAGGGGGCTCTGGTGACTATGGCTCCTGGGAGTCCCTCAGCTTCAGGGGCAGCATCACCAGGTTCAAGGTCCAGACAGTCGGCTGCTGGAATACTAACGCTGAGGACAACAGCACCGGTAGCAGTGAACCAGGTTGATCCAAAGGCTGACAATATTGAGAAGCAGGGCAGCTCTCACTTCAAAGCTCCATGCTGGGGGAACGCAGGGTTGTTTGGGGATTTCCTAGGGAGGGAGTGGAGGTACAGCAAGGCAAACATGGAGGCTACCTGCTGCAAGGGGCTTCGTCCTCCCGGGTGTAAATCTCCTTTATTTCCTTTGGCTGGAACATCTCAGTGGACTTCAATCTTCTACTCCTCATTCCTGTGTTTTCCTGAGACAGATATCACATTAAACTTTACAGTAAGTTAATCCTTTGTGGCAGTAAAAAATTCAGGAGGCAGCAGGTCATCAGATATGCCGGGAGAGAAACTGAAGGAAGTAGAAGGGGCCAGGAAGTCGCGGGAACCCTGCCGAGCTCGGCCTCCCACAGGAGCCTCCCTGTTCCTTGAGGGAGGCGGACCAGGCCCTTGCAGGCATCTCTGGCCTGGTGTCTCTGAGTCTCCCTCTTGCCTCCAGCTCTCAACCTATTTGTACCTCTTGGTCCTTTTCCCTGCCTCTATCCCTGTCTCTTGGTCAATCTCCCAAGTTCTCTTTTACAGTTTCTTCCTCACTTTGCCTCTGCCTGTCATGGTTTGGGTCTACAATGCGCCCCAAATCCTCAGGAGTGCAGAGGGCGATTGGATCACGGGGTGCTGTACCCATGAGTAGAGCTACCCCTTGACGAGGTCAGTAGCTCTGTGCGCTATTCTAAGGTGGGGCCTGGTGGGTGGTGAGTCCCTGCAGGTGTGGCCTGGGCAGAGTATTCGGCCTCTGGCTCCGTGCCTCTCTGTCTGACTCCTGGCTGTGGTGCCTTGCCCTTCTACAGTGTGTCTTGGCCTTGAAACCAACCAACTTTGGACTCCCTGAAAATGTTGAGCCTAACCAACCTCTTATACTTTTTTTGTTGTTGTTTTGTTTTTTTGACACAGGGTCTCACTATGCAGTTCAGGCTGCCTTAAGCTCACTTTGTAGCTCAGGCTGGTTTCGAACTCACAGCAATCCTCCTGCCTCAGCCTCCCGAGTGCTAGGATTACAGGCATGTGCCACCACACCCGGCTTCTCTTATACTTTAAACTCCAAGCGTCTGGTGTTAAGTCTCAGAGGCAGGAAGTGGACAATACAACTTCTGCATCATATATAGCTTTTCATGCTATATCTTTTTGATATCTGTTAGGTGTTTTGGTATTTAGAGCATGTCTTACGTGGTGCCCTAAATTTTCTTTGGAAAACTTAAATTTGCTTTCAGATTTCATGAGCTTTACAGTTTGAAAAAAAAAAATTATACAGTCCATTACTACAAAACTTTTTTTTTTTTTGGCAGACCTGGGGATTAAACTCAGGCCCTTGCATTTGCCAGGGAAGTGTTTATTCCACTGAGCCATCTCCCCAGCCCCTACAAAACTTTGAAGTTTTCCATTATTTGAATTGGGTATCAACTACAAAAATTAAAACTAAATCAAATTTGAATTTGACTGATCATTTCACATTTCAAATGTTTAATGACCCAGTGTGTTGTGCCAGCCCCTCCCCTGGGGTGCACTGAGGCCACAGAGACTGGGTGTGGTGGGGTACGCCTATAATCCCAGCGGTTGGGAGGCTGAAAACAGGAGGATCACTATGACCCCAATCTGTGTAGTGAGACCCTGTAGACCCTGTCCTAAATACATTTTTAATAGTTTTTTTTTTAAATTTATTTATTTATTACAGTGTCTCGCTACACATCATGGATTCTTTTTTTGCGGGGAAGGGTCAGCTCAGCCCGCCCTGGGGGAGGGGCTGGCATAGCATGTGGTGCTGGGGATCGAACCACCGTCCCTGAGAGCTTGCCTAAGCAGGCACTTTAGACCACTGAGCTATCTTGCCAGCCCCCTAAATACATTTTAAAAAAATTATTTAATAACCTCTTGTGAAAAAGGATTACCTATTGGACAACATAACTCTAACTCACTGAGTGACTTAGGTCAGAATTTCGACCATTCTGTTCTTGACTTTCTGCAGCTATTTTTTATTTGATTGATTGATTGATTATATTTTTAGAGAAGGGTCTACAGAGTGTGTAGGGCCTCATTCTAGATCGGACTGGTAGTGATCCACTTGTTTACAGCCTCCCAAGAGCTGAGATTACAAGTGCGTGCCACCTTACCCAGTCTCAATTGCTGTCTCAGTGCGCCCCCGGGGAGGGGCTGGAACAACAGGCCTAGGGATAGAACCCCTGGCCCCTGTGCCTGCTTTAATCTGCTGAGCTTTTTGGCCAGTCCTACATCTATAAAGTAGGCAATAAAACATCTCTCTCAAAATGTGAGGCCTGATGCCTATTCTGTGTGACGCTTCACACCTTCCCATCAGGCTTTCCTGGGCTGGAACAAGGACCCACACTGATGCTGGATAATTCGGCAAAGTCAGCAACGTCTGTGACAGCAGCACCCCAATGTCAGGAGTGAGCAGAAGCGCTTTGTTGGCCTGTCTTCATCTTACAGGTTCAGAGGAAGAGGCAGAGAAGCTAGGCCTGGCTGAGGGCTTTGTTTTTCACACTCATACAAAGCACTGCTTTGACTCCCTGTCACACAAGAGCAGTGACTCAGTGATGACACAAACAGACCTGAGCTTGGTGGACGACTTTCACCCAGGACCCAACTCTGTGCTTCCGAAGCTACAGTCTGAAGGGGGAGGGGCAAATAGATGGGAGAAAGATAGATAAATACATAGATAGCTGTTGGTTGCCCAGAAACAGAAAAAGGCACTCAGACAGTGAGAATCAGATTATCAAAAGTCATGGAGAGGGGTTGGGGAGATGGCTCAGTGGAATAAGGGCTTCCCTGGCAAGTGCGAGGGCCTGAGTTTGATCCCTGGTTCTTCAACAACAACAACAACAAAAAAGTCATGGAGAGTGGTGACCCCTCAGAGAGACATAGGGACTCCAAGACAGCCTTTCCCCAGCTGTGTCTGAGGCCCACAGATGCCCTCTCCTTGTTTCCTTTTCTCTCTCTCTCTTTCTTGTCTTTTTCCTTCTTCTTCTTCTTCTTTTTTTTTTTTGTGTGTGTGTTTTAGGGAAGGGTCTACAGGGTGTTCAGGGTCTCACTACTAGATCAGACTCCTAGTGATCTGCCTGTTTACAGCCTCCCAAGAGCTGGGATTACAGGCGCGCGCCACCACACCTATCTCAATTGCCATCTCAGTGCACCCCGGGGGCGGGCCCTAGCACGGCAGGCCTGGGGATCAAACCCCCAGCCCCTGTGCCCCCTCCCGTTGTTTCTCCCCATCTGTGGCACACCTGCCTCTGCGGCTCACCACCTGTGTCTTTGTCGTCCTCTCTGGCTGTTCCTCTTGCTGTTTCTGTGCCTGTGGCTATTCCTGAAGAGCAGAGATGGAGGAGCAAGATGGAATACCTGCAGGCCACAGAGGCAGAGCTCTTACAGCAAGGGGGGAACTTGGGTCTGGGTCTGCCACTTAGGGCAAAAGTTGACTCTAGATGAAACCTCAAATGATGAAACTACTAGAAGACAACATGGGATAAAATTTGTGGTTTGGGGCTGGGCAAAGATATTTAGATTTTTAAGGCATGGAAATAATACTAAATTAAATTAAATTAAGATTGAGAGAGGCTCAGGGCTGGGGAGATGGCTCAATAGAATAAGCGCTTGCCTGGCAATCACAAGGGCCTAAGTTCAATCCTCAGTTCCACCAAAAAAAAAAAAGAAAAGAAAAGAAAAATTAAGAGAGGCTGGGAAGATGGCTCAGTGGCATAAGTCCCTGCCTGGAAAATGACTACCTGAAAGGCACAAAGTCCTGAATTCGATCTCTGGTACAAAAAAAAAAAAACCTGATATATCTATTCTTAAAAGTTTATCTGGGGTCAGGGAGATGGTTCAGTAGAATAAGTGTTTGCCTGGCAAATGCAAGGGCCTGAGTTCAATCCTTGGTTCTGCGGGGGGGTGGGGGGTATGGGGTTTTGCCTTAGTTGGATAGTCTGAGCAGTTTGCAGCCTATGATTGGGTGAAGCTTGACCTCTGAGATTTGGTGACCTGTTACAAATCAGCTACGGTTTGTTTATATATTGAGTGGGCTCCAGTTTGCTATGTAAGTAGGCAGCTTTACATCAGGTTTCTGTGGGCTTCACCCATGGAAAATACCCCAAAGTCCAATTTTCTTATCTTTTCTTGGAAGAAATTTCCCAGCAACTGGTATTTAGTCTTGAGTTTTGTCACTGAGTTCAGGGACCTGGTGCAATGGCCTCCTCCCGCATGTCCTTTTCTTTTTTTTTTTTTTTTTTTCCATTTTTTTTTTTTTTATTAAAATACAAATGTCAATCAGACAGTTTCAAGACACCTTAACCATACAGAGTCGATGAATTAATACATTGCAAACTGTTTTCATAACGTTTTGGTACTGTACAAGGTGCATACATGAAATTATATTTACAGGTTTTTTTATAGCTGAATTATATCAAAGATTCAATAATTA
>PVKA01044649.1:0-16037 GCA_004027165.1 Ctenomys sociabilis | reverse complement strand
AAAAAAAAAAAAAAAAAAAAAAAAAAGAATGCTAATAGTTTGTGAGGGGGGAAAATACCCTATTGCTGGTAAGAATGCCAACTACTGTGACCACTACAATAACAAGTGATTCCAGAAAAAACAAAAAACAAAAAAATAGAGATTCTATTTGACCCAGCTGTACCTTCCCTCTATAAATTCTCCATCAAATTTAAGATATCAGGCTACAGAGCTATGTGCATATCCATCTTTATAGAAGTGCAATTTTCTTTTTTTTAATTTAATTTTATTGAAGAACAAATACCAATGAGAAACTTTCAAATCAAATTAGCAGGATACATTCAATAATAAATACATCACATATTGTTTTCATAGCGTTTCTTTGTTGTATAAGGTGCATACATGATATTCTGCTTAGAAACACTATTAGAGCAGATGACTCTAATCAATGAATTAAGAGAGTGTAGCTATATACTTATTTTTTAAAGCTGAGTTATAGTATAGCTTCAATAATTAATGCTTTCTACCTTGTTATCTTCCTAGTGGATGTCCATAGTACAAGAAGCCGATAGAAAATCCTGTCCAAACACTATTAATGCAAATCTTACTTCTCATAGAATTATGCAGAAGTACTGCATATTTATCCTAACTGTACTGTTTATACACACACAGGATGGTTCTTCCTTTGCATCCCCCACTTTTTTTTGTTTAGTCCTATGTCCCAAGTCTTCACTGACCTTGAAAGGCTAGGGCCAAAATGTTGGCTGACCTTGTGACCCTTCCATTTCTCCAACTTTTGATCTGTGAACTTAGGTTGCTAATCATCCAGAAGAGCAGCTGATTATTACCCTGCTACATATGCAGTTCAGTTTACCCTAACTATCTGTCTAAATTCCTTTTAGTTGTTGTTATACATTTCTATTTGTAGTTCTTCTTTTGATTTCTTATAGTAGGGAGACTATACAATATTTTCACATATGTGTCTGGTTTATTTCACTTATGAGTATATATTCAAGTGGCATCCACGTCAATATAAATGCTTCAAGTTTATCATTCTTTACAGCTGAGTAATACTCCATTATATAGAAATACAACATCTTTTTCAACCATTCCTAGATCTTGATTTTTTCTGAGATTTGGCTATTACAAATTGTGCTGCTATAAATGTAGGTACACATATATCACTATGATATAATGTTTTCAGTTCCTCCAGGAAAATTCCCAGTAGGCCGATTGCTGGCTTGAATGGGATTTCCAGTCCTACTTTTGTGAGGAGTCTCCACACTGATCTCCACAATGGTTGCACCAGTCTACATTCCCACCAGCAGCAGAAAAGTGTTTGCTTTTCCCCACATCTTCTCCAACATTTGTTGTTGTTTGATTTTTTTTATGATAGCCTTTCTTTCTGGAGTGTGATGGTATCTCAGTGTTGTTTTAACTTGCATTTCATGGAAGGCTAGCGATGTGGAGTATTTTTGCATATATTTACTCACTTCTTTAATTTCTTCCTCTGAGAAGTGTGTATTCATATCAAATGCTCATTTCTGGATTGGGTCTTTAAATTTGAGGGCCCTAATACATGTTAGTTCTTTATATATTCTAGAGAGCAGATCTTTGTCTGAGTGCTTATTAGTTAAGATTTTTTTCAAAATTTGTGGGTTGTCTTTTCACTTTGTTGACAATTCCTTTCTTGCTCAATAAATGTTGGTCCCAGTTGTTAATTCTTTCAAGTGTTTCCGTATGAATACATGTTTGTTTATGAACTCAATGCCTACCCCTATGTCTTCAAGAGTGCCTCCTACTTTCTCTTCCAGGAGATTGAGTGTTGGACTTTGTCAAAAGTTTTTTCTGCATCAGTTGAGATTATCATATGATTTTTAGATTTAAGCCTATTAATATAGTGTATTACAGGTATAGATTTTTGAATACTGAACCATCCTTGCATCCCTGGGATGAATCCTACCTGGTCATAATGTAGGATTTTCTTGGTGATTTTCTGTATTCTATTTGCTAGGATTTTATTTAGGATTTTTTCATCTATGTTCATGAGAGAGATTGGCCTATACTTCTCTTTTTTGGCTGTTTCTTTCCCTGGTTTTGGAATCAGTATAATACTTGCCTCCAGAAATGATTTTGGGAGGACTGCTTCCTTTTCAATTTCACTGAAGAGTTTGTGGAGTGTAGGAATTACATGTTCTATAAATTTCTTGTAGAATTCAGCTGTGACTCCATCAGGACCTGGGCTTTTCTTTGTCAGTATGCTTTTTATTACATTTTGAATTTCATTAGCTGTTATTGGCTTATTAAGAGTTGTTATATCTTCTTGATTCAGTTTTGGTAATTTGTACCTTTCTAGTAATCTATCCATTTCTTCTGTGTCTCCTATTCTGTGAGTGTAAAGATTCTTGAAGTAGCTTTTGATAATCTTCTGAATTTCCACTGGGTCTGTGGTGATTTTTACCCTTTTCATTCCTTATTGCTTGCATTTGAATTTTTTCTTTCCCCTTTTTGATGAGGTTAGCTAGGAGCTTATCAACTCTATTTAGTCTTTCAGAGAACCAGCTTTTGACTTGTGGATTCTTTGAACTATTTTCTTCATCTCAATTGAATTAATTTATGCTCTGATATTCACGATTTCTTCCCATCTTTGGGGTCTGGGTTTTGTTTGCTCTTCCTTCTGTACATGTCAGAGGTACCACATTAGGGTGTTTATTTGTTCCTGTTCTGTTTTTTTAATGTGTGAGTTCATAGCTATGATTTTCCCTCTGAGAAGTGCTTTGTTCGCATCCCATAAATTCCAGGAAGTTGTGATTGAATTTTCATTGAATTGTAGATATTGTTGAATTTTCTGTTTAATTTCATCTGTGATCTACTGATTGCTTAGTAGGGTGTTGTTTAATTTGCATGAATTTAGCGGGTTTTTCTGGTTTCTTTTGTCGTTTATTTGCAGTTTCATTCCACTGTGGTTGGATAATATGCATGGGATAATTTCTGTTTTCTTGCATACACTTAAGCATGACCTATGGACTAGTATGTGGTCTAGCTTAGAAAATGACCTGTGTCCAGCTGAAAAAATGTATATTCAGCTGTGGTTGGATGGAACACTCTGTATATGTCCACCAGGGCCATTTGTTCCAAGCTGTGGTTCAGTTCTGCCGCTTCTTTGCTAATTTTTTTGTCTACTTGACCTATCTTTTTGAGATAAGGGGGTGTTTGGGTCTCCTGTTAAGACTGTGGTCTTTCATATTAGATTTTTCATGTCCATTAAAATATGTCTTACATAGGTGTGTGCTCCTGTGTTTGGTGCATAGATATTTATGAGTGTTACCTCTTCCTGTTGAACTTTTACCCTAACCAAAAATAGTGGCCTTCTTTGTGTCATCTGATCATTCTTGGTTTAAAGTTGAGGCTGACTGAGAACAGAATTGCTACTCCTCCTTTTTTTCTGAGTTGCTGGGGCATGTAGTATTGTTTTCTACACTTTGACTTTAAGCCTATGAATGTCTTGTATATGGCATATTGTTGTGTCTTGTTTCCTAATCCATTGTGCCAGTTTACTTCTCTTAATTGTTGAATTGAGTCCATTTACATTGATGGTTATAATTGAAATGTGTTGGCTTATGACTGTCATGATATTTACCTGCTGTTGTTTACTCCCTTTTATCCTGTGTTTAATTGTTTGCCCTGTTTAGTGGCTTCCTTCTGATCTCATTCATGGAGTTCTGGTCATTGTGGTCCCCCTCTAGAATGTCTTTTAGTAGCCTGTGAAGGGCTCGCTTTGTCATCATGAAATTCTTTAGTTGTTCTTTGTCGTGGAAGTATTTCACTTCTCCAGCAAACTTGAAATAGAGTTTTGCAGGTTATGGTAGTCTGGGCTGGAATTTGTTTTCATAGAGGACGTGAAGTACTCTGCTCCATGCT
Source organism: Ctenomys sociabilis (assembly GCA_004027165.1). Taxonomy (NCBI): domain Eukaryota; kingdom Metazoa; phylum Chordata; class Mammalia; order Rodentia; family Ctenomyidae; genus Ctenomys; species Ctenomys sociabilis. The sequence continues at coordinate 12,137 of PVKA01044649.1, read as the reverse complement.
CTCCTTGCCATCATGGTTTGTGTAGAGAAGTCAGCTGTCATTCTGATGGGTTTTCCTTTGATTGTGATCTGCTTCTTTTCTCTAGCAGCTTTCAGTATATTATTCTTGTGTTGGAATTCTGGGATCTTGACTACTATATGTCTCAGTGTGTTTTTAGTTGGCTTGCAGTTATTTGGTGTTCTACATGCTTTAGTTATGTGAATGTTGGATTGTTTCTTCATACTTGGGAAGTTTTCTGGAATTACTTCTGCCCATATTCTCTTTATATCATTTGTACTGACTCTTTCATTCTCATTGATGCCAGTTAATCTCACATTGTTCATGTTGGTGTTGTCTTGCAGGTGATGGATTATTTTTTCCTGCACCCTCATCACTTTTAAAAGAACCTTTCTCAGCTTTTCACTAGCTGCGCCAGCATCTTCAAGATCTGCCACTCTGTCTTAGCTTTCACTCAAAAAGTTTTGTAGACGTGTGATTGAGATTTTAAGTTCCATATCTCTTTTTGACTCTGCTTCATGCCATCTATTTCTTTTCTGTATTGCTCATTCCAGAAATCCATCATATTTATGATCTCCTCTATTTTTTTATCAATGTCTTCTTTAGAGGTACCTATTAATTCTTTTACTGCAGAGTTTTTTCCAAATTGGGTTTCTCCTACATATTTCCAGAATTAATTCTCTACTTCAGATGCTATGATTTCAAAGAATTCTTTTTTATTTCAGAAATTATTTCTGCTTTGAGTTCCTCTTTACCTTTCTGCTGGTCTTCCTTTGATTATCATGCTGTTAATTCATATGTTTCCGTTGGAATTGTGTTCTCTGCACTTGTTCTGGATGGGCATTAGGTTTCCCCCATACATTTCTGAATTTGATTTATTACTTCAGATGCTATGTATTCAAAAATTTCTTTTTTTCCTTCAGGTGTTAATTCTGGTCTGAGTTCCTCTACACCATTCTGTTGTTGTTTCTTTGCTTCCGCCTCTGTTAATTCATTCATTTTAACTGAGCTAGTGTCCTCTGCCCTTACTGGTGGACTTGAAGCCTCAGATTGCATTTTTCTACTTGTCTTTGTCATTTTGTATAGCACTGATCTCTGACCTTTGGTGTAGTGCTTTGGTGCAGTTATGATCTTAGCACATAATGAGATTTGGGTGCCAGTCTGTTAAGTTTGAGATTGTCCAGTTATGTCTGGCCTGGATCTTGTTGTGCTCAATTCCTTTTTGCTGAAGTTCTTCTGGTATAACTGTACCACTGGCTCCCCTCTATTGGGTCCCTGGTCCGGGGAGCACTGGGGAGCACAGAGGAGCTCCCACACACTCACCAGGCTGGGTGAAGTTGGATTGGGTGCTATGAAAGTCAGAAAAATTCTCACTCATTCAGCGGGATTTGGGGCAGGCACTCCAGGGAGTTTCTGGACAGGTCAGTCTGAGGTGTCTCAGGCCGACTTGCTCTGAGGTCTTGGGGGCAGGAGCGAGGAACGTGCGGGGAGAAACCAAAGGCTCTCCTACACACTCACCAAACCAGGCTCGCATGGATCGGGTGCCGTGAGAGTCGGAAAAATTCTCACTCACTAGGTGGGCCTGGGGGCTGAGGCTCCGAGGAGTTGCCAGACAGGTTGGTCTAGCAGTTTGATTTTCAACAGCCGAAGTCTGAGAAAATCTGATTGCCCATTTTTTGTTTGTTTGTTGTCTTTTGTGGTACTGGGGATTGAATTTAGGACCTTGCACTTGCCAGACAAGCAATCTCCCCAGCCCTCTCTGAATGCCTATGACTAGACAAAAGGATAGAAAAAATTCGGTCATAAAGAATGATATCATGTAATTTGCAGGTAATAGATTGAATTTAAGATAATACTCCGTGAAATATTTCAGGCACAGAAAGTTGAGTATCTCTTCTTTTTCTTATAGAAGAAAATTATTATATAAACACATTAATGGATGAATAAATAAGATAAAGGACAGACAGGAAATAAGAAAGCAGAATTTTGAGAAGAGGGAAGGGAACCTGACAAGATGGGGAAGGCAAAAAGGATGATAAAGGAGTAGAAATGATAAAGCTCTCTGTGTGTTCCAACCCCCTACAGTGAGCATAACTATTGTGCATTCTAGACATACATTTGTAGGGTTTATTTTTATTTTGTCAACTTTCCTGTCAGTATTATTATGTAAGAAAGTGCAAAACACCAAATAGCATAGATACTATTTCTTTTTACATTTTTCAGTTGCCCACAGTCTCATTGTGATTGTTCTGTTTGGTAGACATTTGGTCTGTGCATTTCTTTCTGTGCTCACCTTGAGATTAATTATGTCTCTAGTCCCAAATATATAAAGATTTTCCTCATTTGTTTCCCTTCTCTTTTGAGTCACACAACAATTTCCTTTACAAGTGAGTTGATGACCTCTACCAAAATATGACTGGCTTCTGTACATTTGGTTGGACTATTTGTGTACCTTTTCTAAGTGAATAAACAAATATAGCTCTCAGTAATTGTGATACACAAACACAATAAGGTAAGACAGTCAGCAGTCGCAGTGGGTCTTGTAACATGCTTCAGGTTATTGGCTGAAAGAAGCCCAAATTGAAAATGTAAGGAATTATATTTTGTCTCCTATTGTGCAAATTACGCAAATTTGAAAACAGAAATTTAATTTGGGTCTCAGTTTCTATAAATTGAATGAATTCTTTTAAATGCTAGTTAAGAACAGTTTCCTCTTGAAAATAACTCTGTCACCACTTTAGTGAATTCATAGGTTCATGTTGAGCTATTTATGTTCCAGCTTCTAATTCCATAGGCTTGGCAGAGGAAATTAATTCTTTTTCTATAGTTTAATGGGAAAATAAATTTCTTCATATTTGGTGTTAAAGTGTGTTTGTATATTCAGGGAATGCATCTCAGAAACTTTCTGGGCTTCTCTATCCCTTCCACTTAAAAGGACAGTTTTTCACCAACAAAGCAAGATAACTTAAATAAAATTTAACATTAATGCAGTCCCTGGAGCTACATCAGTACAGTATGTATAAAAGGAGAATACAAAGTATTTTCATAGAAATTTAGTTTACGTCTTTGAAGGCCTTTAGAACAGGACTGGAAGGGGCCTGGGAGATAGCTCAAGTGCTTGCCCAGCAAGGGCCTGAGTTCAATCCCCGGTTCTGCCAAAAAAAAAAAAAAAAAAAAAAAAAAAAAGAATGGGACTGGAAAATAATTGCCATACAGTCACTTTCTGAAGTAAAATTTACTGGAATTTCAAAAGATGAACTAAATTTTCAGTAACATTTACTTCTAATTAATGACTATAACTGAAGATGAAGTTGTGGAAGGAATTGAATCCTTTAGATAAAGTTTTGAAAATCTGTCTATTTTTAAAATTTGGGAAATTTTCCTGGAGTTTATTTCTTTTTTCCCAGCATTACATCTATTTCTTCATCCATCTGTGGAAACTGAGCATTGAAAAGAGAATGTTCCTGTCAGACGCACCTAGAACAGGCCACAAGGAGAAACACTCTGACTTCCTGCTTCTAAAGTGAGTTTTCAAGATCAGTTTTACCCAGCAGCTGACAAACTGCTGTGAAATTAAGACTAGCCATACACAGCAGCTGCTGTGACAGAAATACTGTCCAGGTGCAACAGAGTTCTGCAAAGCAAAGAATCTCTCTCTCTCTCTCTCTCTCTCTCTCTCTCTCTCTCTCTCTCTCTCTCTCTCTCTCTCTTGCTCTCTCTCTCTCCAAATAGTCTGTGAATTCTTTTCCAGGGATATCATGTGCTTTCTCGGCTCCTAGACCTTAGCTTCACGTGTCTGCAGGGTGCCAGTGCTAACTTTGCTGATGCCCTCAAGTGAAACCTTCCCTACCTGGCTGTTTGCCTTTTTGTTTCTATGCATTTATTTACCTATTAAACACTTACTAACATAGTGTATTGTTATGATGGTAATATAAAGAAGATGAAATGCTAATTTATGTTTAAAACATTACTCTGGAAGAAGACTCTGAAAAACAAAATATATACTGTTCCATAAGAACAGTATATATTATACATTTCCATTCTGCAAAAAAAAAAAAAAATAGTCTTAACTAACAGTTACTTTCTAATATACAGGTAAATTTTTTTCAGTACTTTAAATTTTAGAATACTGCACTGGTTTCTGTTTTTCTAAAAATAAAAACCTGAAAATAGCTTACTAAATGTGAAAATAAAGAAATTACACTGCTGGGGTACACAACTGTCTTGCTTGAGCACTATGTTGTCACCTTTTTACTGTAAACATCTCATTTCCTTTAAATAAAAATATATTGCACACATGTATTTTGTCTTTTCAGATTTATGTCTTCATAAATAAATTTTATTCAACAAAATATTTAGTATTAGCAACGCTTGTATCAGTTTCCCAGGTCCTAAGTCTGTGGAAGCAGTCTTCTCAACTCCTGGGGAAGTCAATGACTTTCCTGCTGAGAGCCTGCCCTGGTGGCCAGCTCAACCAGTACTGCTTTGAGGAGTACATGAAGCTGTTTACTCTGGCTGTACATTCTAATTCTTGGCAGGTAAAGCAGGATGTTTAATTCTTAAAGTGCACAAGAAAAGCTTTGCATTTATTTTGTGGGATTAATTTATATAATTATATACTGAGAATATTATTTTAAAGAACCATTTATAATCTTTATTAATGTAAGATTATAATATGCTACACTTCTGTTTTATAAAATTGACATTTGAAGTTTATTGAAATGCTTCCATTATTTTTTTCCTAATAAATGAATCTATTATTTGAGAGAGGAAATATCAATTATGCTTTACAGATTTCTGTGAATATAAACTTATTTTGAAGAAAAATGGGTTTATTTAATAAAGAATGACAACCTTTATGAATCCACAGTGGCCTTAGTTTGTCCAGGACTTGGCCCATTAGCTAACATGTGTGCACACTTTTACACTTAGTCATTTATGGAAGCAGACAGACAGTGTGAAACATGCCACCTCTCGAGACCCAGGTCTCCTCCTTTAATGGCAGATCTACAGCTCCAGAGGTGTGAAGTGTGGGACATTTGTTTTTTTTTTTCATGATTATTTTTTTAAAACTATAATCAATAATGATATTCATTTGCAACAAGACATGAAAGAATACATTCAGTGAAATACAAAAGTGATAAAAGATGGTGATGATGGTGCCTATTACTATAATAAAATTTTCCAGGGAAATTTTTAAAATACCAAAATATATTTAATCATAATTTGTATTTCATGGCTATGTAAACTCATGATATTATTTCAAATTTTGGATCCATAAATCTCTTCTATCTTCAGTTCCCCAAAATATATAAGTAATCCATGCTCATATTTATTGTCCCAGGATACAGGACACAAAATAGCTACAATGTATTTCCATGTTCTGCTGAAGTTGACCAAGTTAAATCATACATCTAATACAAATAAATAAAAGAAATTCCCTTAAATAATACATGGAGGTGGGAGAGGAGAAGAAAATAGAGATAGAAGATGGCCCCTTTCTCTGCAATCAGAAAACTGAAGAAAACTTGGACATGTCAGGAGCAACCGGCATCCTTCCCATTTCATGGGGTTTTGCACAAGCACATCTGTGCTGTGTGTTAGGCAGGTGAAACAGGAGTCAGGAAGGCAAAGCTCATTCATTCAGTCAGCCATTTATCCTGTTCCTAATTAACTAAAGGTAAACAATTCTTGATATCCTTGAGATATAGTCCCACACAAAACAGAGTATTTCCCACCCTCTACTTGCTTACAAAGTTAAGTAGAAGGTGAGCTGAATGATAAACAGATGTAGATTTGAAAAGGCTAATCATACCTAATTAAAGGGTTTTGAATTTATCAAGTAGGTAATGAGCAGTCATTGAAGGATTTTACAGCAAGAAGTATCATAGTTACATTTTCCTGTGATAAGCATTAAATCTTTTTAGAGAAATATAAAATATTGTATGTATGGTGTAAGGAATAAACAGTCATTTAAGCATTTTGAATAAGAGAGGAACATAATCAGATATGCACTAAAATACAAAAATTGCTCAGTGGTGTTTTGGTAATTAAATTTGAGTAAGGTAAAATGCATCTCGTAGGGAAGGATTATATTTGGTGTAGAGCAATACCAAAAACATAGAGTGGACTAAGGAGTTTGAAGAACATTACTTGACTCGCACAATATGAACAAAACATTAGGGTAGCAACAGGGCTTGGTCACTGACAGGATTCATAAAGTGGCGGGGAGACAGGAAGGAACAGCATGGAAGAAACGGAGGAAGCTTGTAGAGAGCTGCGAATAGCCGCGCCTTAAAAGACGGCTTCCGCCTTCCACCCCCTGCTGGGTGAGTGCTCTCTGTAGTAAACAACTCCTTATATGGCTAAGGCAAAGGCTGTGGCGCCCTTCCGCGTATCTGGACCAATTGGCTGCGCCCACGTATCACTCCAGGGTTGGACGCCTTGTGGTATATAGCTTGGGGCGGGCTTGCCTGGGTCAGGAGCGGGAGCAGAGGAGGAGTGGAGGAGCGGAAGCAGAGGAGGAGCTGAGGAGCAGGAGGAGAAGGCAATCCATGGAAGAATAAAGCATTGCAGAGACAACCAGTGGTTGCGTCTTCCTTGCAGGCGAGGATGCGCGCGACAGAAGCTGACCAATCCCCTGTGTTCCATGTTTGCCTGTTGTCTCCCGTGTCTGCCAAAAGTTTAAAATATCCCAAATCTAGGGTCTCCGGGTGCCCCTGTGTACCCGTAGCAGCACAGCATGCAGGAGCACCCGGCTGTGTGTCCTCCTGGCTCTGTGCCTGGCTGGAAGTGGCAGGGCTCTGGCACTGCTCGGCCTAGTAACAAAGTCTGGGAAACAACAAACTTTTTATTTACTTTTTTATTTTGTTTATATATTTGTTACAGGGTCTCACCAACAGATCAGACTCGTAGTGATCCTCCTGTTTTCAGCCTCCCCATACCCAGAGCTGGTGGTGACTCAGCTTGCCCAGCAGCAAGGCCGGCACCTCGTGTGCTGCCGAGAATCCAACCGTAGTCCCTGCCCTTGCCTAAGCAGGCCCTACCTCTGCTGAGCCATCCCGCCAGCCCAACAAAACTTAAATCTGAAGCGTAGCTGAGTTTCTACTGAGTGTATGGAGCTTGCAAGCCACCGTAACACTGAGAAACCCTAAATTGAATCACATAAACGGGAAGACTGTCTCTCTTATTTCATTCAGCTGCCACGAATCAGAATCTCCTTGCTTTTCTCTTAGTTCTTAATTATTCTTTCTTTTCTCTTCCACTGCTGTTTTTATTTCTCAACCTTCTAATATTGGTGGTCAGTGGTCCTGTTTTTGATACTTTTCCCAATTTATATTCACGTTCTTTAGCGCATTGTTCAGGCTCAGGGCTCTCGGCGCCCTTCCTATGCTACTTATCTTCAATCCAAATACTTTTCGTGAGCTCCAAATAGACAGCTGCTTCCCTAATATCTACATAAACATATCTTTTTTCCTTCTTTCTCTTGTCCTTTTCCTCACCCTACTTTTTCTTCTGACTGCATGCATTGTTAAACTTTCACCGTCTGTATGGTACCTTTCAGATTTCATTTGCTCTTTCAGGAACAACTATTACAGAAAGTCACAAAGCTAGGATTGGAGGCCCCATTCAAGCTTGCTATTCCCCTCTGATCTGTGTTTCCAAAGGAAGTGAAATCACACAGTGTTGTGAGTGCACTTGTGTTTATAGCAGTGCAATACGTCATAGCTAAATCTTGGAAACACCCCAAAGGCCAACCAAATTGATAAGGAAAAAGTGTGGCATTTTTTACACCATGGAGTGCTACTCCCCTATACAAAAAAAAGGTAAGTTAAAGGCTTTTCTAGAAAAATGGATGCACCTAGAGATTATTGGTAAGCAACATAAACCAAACCTGCGTCTACAAACATTATATTGTCTTTCTAGTGTGAGAACCTGAAAGAGGAATTCCTGGAACCTTTTGATTCTCATACTTTATAACTCAAGCTCAGGGAATCTTGCTAGTTCTACCTTGAAAATATCTCTAGAATCTTTATTTCTTACTCCCTTCGATGCTACATGTGTGGTTGGAAGATCATTATATCCTAGGAGTGCTGTGGCAATTGTATCTGAACTGAAATCCCTTCTTCAATCCCATCTGTAAAGGTGGGTCTGACAGTGCCCTTGACAAATGGGATTCCCCAGGTACTGCACCTGCGGAATGTGAAAGCAGTTATGGCCAGCCTGTGTGCCCCAGACCATGGCGTTCGACCATTGAGCTCATGGCCATGGAACCACCTGTTTGTATTATTTATCTGTAACCTACTGTTACAGTTTGGTCTTTAGGAATCAATTGTACCTACCATACCAGCTGCCTGTGGCCAGGCAGGCACATGGAAGTGCCATGTGACATCATCTTCCTGCCCATTGCTGTCCCTGGGCTCCCATGAGATGGGTTCCCTGGCCAGACACCAGCCCTGGCAGTGTACCATAGGCAGCTGGCAACCACTGTAGTGCCTTTCTGCCATGGGTTTGGTTAGCAGAGTGGGTGGCACAGGTGGAACCTACCCATGTGGCTCTATAAACAGCAGTCAGAGCATAACCACATACCTGGAGAGAGGCAGGGGCCAACATGATCCACCTGCCATTGTTGTAGAGGGAGGGCTGCTCACAAATTTGTGCCAGGCTGTGCAGGCACCTTTCTCCTCCAGGGGCACTGTGGACACTTCCTTATTGCTGGAGGCCCCCTTTTCCCTTCTGCATAGTGGTGAGGTATCCTAACCTGCAGTCCACAGTCCTATATATGTCATCACACTGTTGCCAGTTTTGGCTGTCAGTGGGCTTGTTGGCAAGGAGCCCACACTGCAAGTACATCCCCCAGCAAGTACGGATGGGAGCCTGGGCTATCTCATTCTTGGGATGAGACAGGATGTCCATGTGCAGACCCAGCCATCTGTTGGGTATTTGATGGATGCTTCTACCCTCGGCTATCTAATACTGTCTCACGTGTGGGCAGAGGAGCACACACTCCTGCTAGATGTTTATTAATCATGAAACACAAGCTTTTGGCTTCTTCCCACAGCTTTGCCCAGAACCCAAGAGGATGCTTTGCCTTCCTCTGCTTTTGCCATTGGTCCTAGACAACCAGCACCACCTATACTCACTGTTATAGAAAAAGGAAGGATAGGGTCAGTGACTCATGGAGCTTGTACCTGTGCTACAGCCCTCTGTGAATCCCGAAAAGTTGCTCATTCCAGCCGCATGTCATACCTTGGGGCCGGCTCATTCCAAGTATTCCTTGCCACCTTGTTGTGCCTGGGTCATCTGATATAACAGGCATAACAAGGTGGCAGGGCACACTAGCACATTACAAGCACAGTAAATCTACATACGCCTGTAATAGGAGTACTGTGATGGGCCCAAGGCATCCCTGCAGTTTATGAAAAATGGCATATGGAGTTACTTTTGTCTTTCCTGACAAGGTAACACCAAGAATCTGACAGAAAAATCAGGCCCTGGGCCTTGTCCTCTTTGGGGGCTCTCCTGTAGGTCAGCAAGTTTCCTCAGACAGTGCTTGGTGGCCTCCAAATCTGTGAGGCAGTCAGGTTAGCATGCTTCATGAACAGTGGAAAAGCAGCACAGTGTGCGGCTTGGCCCTGGTTGCCAAGTCCTGGGCCACCACACCATGACAGAGTCAGCTGTGTAAAGAGCCCTGTGGCAACATCTGTAAGGTCCACTACCTGTCTTTCCAGGTGAAGGCAAATTGGTCCTGACTGATAGCAATGAAGAAAAAGCCATTAATGCTATAATGGTATCTGCGCATCGTTAGGGTGAGATGATCCACAGGCCTGCAATGATGGGCACGGATGCATGCAGTGAGGGGTCGCTTTGTTCAGTTCGCAGTGACCCAAGATCACATACTGTGTTCATCCAGCTTCCATATGGGCCCTCCTCGGGAGCTGGTCTGGCTGTGTCTAGGGTGCATTGCTGCTGCCTCTTCCTACTGTAAAGTGGTTTGCCCTATTTCCACATAGCCCCCAGCAGTCCTCACTGCTTTCCACACACAGCCCACCCAGTCTGCAGGAGCTGGTGACACATGGTGTGGAAGTCCTCAGACTATGATTTTTGTCAGGCAGATTCACAAGTGGAGTTCTCCCTGTGTGGTGTCAAGCCAAGCACTTGTTGGTATTTCCATCCTGGGCATGTATTCAGCAGATGAGGAAGCATAGACTTCATAAGGGTGCAGAGCTTAGCAGCCAATACCCAGTGTCACCTGCGCTCTTCAGGCTGTGATACAGTGATCTCCATACCTTTCTATTGCTGTCCTGGGGCCCAAGAAGAGGGCTGTGCCAGACACTATCTCCAGGGATCCTATTAACTAGGAGCCTTGGCCTGCTTCCTAACCTGGAATGAAGGACACCGGTATACATATTACTGCTTTCCAGGGATGCTTTCACATCTGGGCTGATTGGGTAGCACTGCTGATCAAAGCACAACTGCTTTCACAGTCAGTGGTGCATGCAAGCGCTGCCTGTCTGTCTGATCTGTGGCTGATGTGGAAGCCAGCAGGTCCGCCTGACTTTGGTTGCCACCTGACTTTCAGAGGCCCCAAAACCTGTTTGCAGGGAGCTGGCCCTGCTCAGCTGTGGGCCACCTGATTTTTCGTTAAGGGGAGTACATTTTTTACAGGTTTCACTTTACCTTGGTGCTTTGCTTCTGCATGTTGTAACCAGGCTAAGGCATCTAGAAAACTATGGAGTGGATGATCTGAGATAGGCTCTGGGCAGGCTGACACTGTTCCAAATTTTCCAGTTGGGCTATTCCCTAGGATCAAGTCCTTCATGCACGCTGTAAGCAATTATTTCTCAAAGCTATTTTATTACATAGTAATATCATTTATCAAATGTCCATTTCTCATAGCACAGTTACTGAGCCTGGATAGGTTGTCCATTTAGTGACTTCCCTGGGCAAGTTATTGGAATTTGCAAACCAGGGTAAATCAGTTTTTGATAAACTGCCATAAAGTAGTTTATCAAAGTCTAATGAACTGCTTGTGGGGCTCTCCTTTGCATGTATTATAGAGCATGTTTCATACAGGGGATGCTAGCTATTCTAACTTTTCAAGATATCCCTTGTGCTCTTTACTCTGTTATCAGTCTCAGTAGCCCATAGCCATAGAAGCCATATGGACATGGGTTCACCCATAGTCTGCTTCAGTTGATTCATCATGACCTGTAATTCCATGGCACTGGAATGTGTTGTGTTGTGTGATGAGTAGAGGTGGGAAACCTGCCTGGTCCACTCACTAAGCTACTGGGTCTTCCACCTCCACTTTCTGTTGAACTGTAGGCCTTGCATACAGTACCAGAGGATTCTCCAGGAGACACTCTCAGAGATGGGTCCTTATGCTTCAAGAAGTGGTAGTGCTTCCTCTGCCCCTCAACAGGACTTCTGTGATAACCAACCATTGTTTCAAGTTCCCCAAAGTCCATCGCAGCTCGCCTACCTACTGGAGGAGGTCTTCTGCCTCTTGCCCCATGTTATGGTTTAGGGTTTTTGCAAGGGGAACAATATAATACAGGACGCATTTTATAATATTAGTTTATATGGAATCAGTGAAAAATTATATACAACAAGTGCAGGAAATCTATCCACACACTAAATACTAATGAATCCAGCTGAGAGCCTGGGTCATAATATACTGCATGAGTCTAGATGAATGTCAGGAAGCAATGCTCAAGATGAGGACCAAACGTCCTCCAGAGTTCATTGAGAAAGCCATCCTGACAAGGTCCTCCACCAGAACCTGCAGCTGTCAAAAGCTCCAACAGCTTCTCCAAACAGCACCCCTAACAGTGTTCTGGCAGCTGCTCTTGTTCTGCCTTTTATGCTGCTGGTATCAACCCTCAGGTGGGCCTCCCACACCTAGGACCACACTGATCTAATACAGCTGAGTGTAATAAGTTGGCTGCCAGTTAGAAATTCACTACAACCAATAGAGTGGCGAAAAGTGAAGGGCAACCAAACCACCTTCCCTACTGCTGACACATGGGGTGTGTGTGTGTAGGTGGGTGGGTGGGGTGTGTGTGTGTGTGTGCGTGTGGGTGTGTGTGTGTGTGTGTGTGTGTGTCTGCATGTATATCTAAAGCTTCAGCATGCCG
>PVKA01044648.1:0-16038 GCA_004027165.1 Ctenomys sociabilis | reverse complement strand
TCTTAATTCACTGATAAGAGATATCTGCTAAAATAATATCTGTAAATATAATATCATGTATGCACCTTGTACAATACCAAAACGTTATGAAAATAGTTTGCAATGTATTAATTCATCGAATGTGTATGGTTAAGGTGTCTTGAAACTGTCTGATTGACATTTGTATTTTAATAAAATAAAAATAAATGAAAAAAAAAAAGAGACAGCTTCCCCAGGCACCCCACTTGGGCCCCCCTTCTGTCTCTCTCCCACAGAAGCTTTTCTATCCAATAAAGTTTTATCCTCAACCTCCAAAAAAAAAAAAGATTAATATGCTATGCTTCTGCATAATTCTATGAGAAGCAAGATTTGCACTAATACTGGTTGAACAAGATATTATGTTGGCTTCTAGTACTATGGACAACCACTAGGAAAATAACAAGGTAGAAAATTATTAATTATTGAATCTGTGATATAGTTCAGGTATAAAAAGTAAGTAAACAGCTACACTCTCTTAATTTACTGATAAGAGACATATGATATAATAATGTCTGTAAGTATATCATGTATGCACATTGTACGATACCAAAACATTATGAAAACAGTTTGCGATGTATTAATTTATCGAATTTGTCATGTTAATGTGTCTTGAAACTGTCTCATTGATATTTGTACTTCAATAAAATAAAATACTCCTCAAAGAAAGAAAATAGACAAAAGCAAAACACCAGGTCAAGATAACCTGCCTGTATTCTAAATCTTCCAACAAATAAAAATTATTTTCCCACTGAGTACTAGTAGGTTAATGCAATGCATTATATAATAAGAAGCCGTAATAGTATGCATTAACAAAAAAATTGCAAACACACTCCTATTGTTAATGAAAGACCCTCGCATGGCAAATGGTAAATCACTTACCATGGAGTTGCTGTTAGAAAGCTGCAGCCTTTGGAGATGGTGCAGATTTTGTGTTTCATTCACTTTTGCTCTATATTATTCTCTCTCACTTCATGTATACTTTATTTGGTCTTCTCCTTTCTTGAGGTAGAGGTTTGTACAATTCATTTTTAGACCATGTGCTGTGGCAATGTATTTGTTTATCCATTTGTTATATTCAATTATACTCTTTTTTTCATCTAAGCAGACGAGTTAGCTCTATCCATAGGTATAGGTTTTTTGTATGTCCTCTTCCTCTTTTCTGCGCATGGTAGCAGTGAGATGCCATTTCTATTACATATCAGTTTTCCATATTTATTAATTTTTTTCTTCTGTATTTTAGGAAAGGGTCTACAGAGTGTTTAGGGTCTCACTATTAGACTGGAGTCATAATGATCCACCTGTTTACAGCCTCCCAAGAGCTAGGATTGTAGGCGTGCACCACCACGCCCAGTCTCAATTGCCATCTCAGCATGCTCCAGGGACAGGAGTGGCACAGCAGGCCTGGAGATCGAACCCTCGGCCCCTGCACCGGCTTGCAGGTGCTTTAATATGCTGAGCTATTTGGCCAGCCCATAAGTGACTTTATGGGCTTTTAGTACATTCTTTTGATAGGTTTATTTATTCTAAGGGTCATTATGAGCATCATTAGCTACTGTAGCCTTATAAAAAGTTGGGTATGTGCTGTGACACTTCACCTTGTTCCCTGGAGCGCCTTTGCCTTTCTGGGCCCCTTCTTGTTCCACAAATAGCAACTTGTGTTTCTCGGTATGATAGACAGTCAACTGAGATTTTCCAAAGAGCAGTTGAAAATATTATTGGAGTTTCTTTGACTCTATATGTCAGCTGGGAGAAAATTCATCTTTTTATGATAAAAAGCAATCAAATTCACAAAATACTAAATTTTCCTTATTGTGGTAGATTAAGTATCTTTTAAATTTTTAATCATTTTCTCAAAATCAATCTAAGAAACTGATGTATTTACATCTAAGAAATTTGTGGTTGAGATACTATGTATTTTTTAGTTGCATTTAATTTATTTGTTGTCCTATGTAGAAATGGAATTGATTTTTGCATGTATTTCATTTTATTCAGGCACCTAACTGACTTATTTCCAGTGATTTTCAATTTTTTTATGTATATAAATTGAAGCCAAATATATTCTTGTAACTTATATATGTACCTTGTTTTAAAAAAATTAAGATGAGTAGAACCTCTGGCACAAGGTTAATAGTCACTGTAGTGTTTTAAATATCTCATCTTTATTGGAGGGGGAGCTCTGCTGCTGTATGATTAGTTGTAAAATTTAAATTTTATACATGTTGAATTTTATTAAATAACTCAGATCTGTTGTGTTGGTCATGTAAATTTATCTGTGGGTTCCTTAGAATTTTCTAAATCTGTAAATCCATATAATCTGTGATAAGTAATTTTGTTTCTATTATTGTTATTATTAATTTCAGTGTGTACTATACAATGCCATAAACATTAAGCAAGGTCAACAATGTTACAAAATTTGAAAGAAGGGGTAATAGTCTTGTTTTCCTCTAAAATACGGGAAAGAAAAGGTATCTTTCAGCTTTTCACCAGCTAGGTATCTTGTCACTAAATTTTTCCAAACTGAGAAAGTTGCTCTGCTCCTGGTTTGTTCAGAATATCTTAAATCATGAAGGAGTACTGAATGTTATCAAATATTTTTTTTATGTCTTTTTAATTAGCTTTATCTTTTCCCTCTTAATGCAGAAAATTTCAAATTGCAAAATAATCTTGCATTCCTAGAATTAACCTTATGATCATAAAGTAGTGTCTATAAATATATTTTAATTGGTTTTGTTAATGTTTTATTTAGAATTCTTGCATCTTTATTCATGAGAAAAATCACCCTATAATATGTTCCTTATTTTTAATATCCTTGTCAGATTTTGGTAACTGGTACTGAAAACAAACTGGGACACATTCTGTCTTTTTTCTGTTGTCTGGAAGAGTTTGCATACATTGTTGACAATTATTTCTTAAGTGCTTTTAGAAGAATTCCAAGGGAATTAACTAGCTCTGAAGTTTTCTTTATGAGAAGGCTTTAAATTAAAGATTGAATCTTTAAAAAACATATGTAGGACTACTCAGATTTTCTATTCTTTTTATGTAAGTTTTAATAAATGTTTCTAGGTATATGTCCATTTAATCTAAATTTGTCATAATCCTACTCTTCTTTTTATTGTCTATAGACTTATTTATATGACTTCTATGATTAGTCATGTAAATAATTGTGGGTTGTATTAGTATTTTCAAAGAAACTGCTTCATCTCTTGCCAGATTTTTATTTATGAATTTTCTTTTCTTTTTTTTTTTTTTTTTTTTTTTGTCTTTTTGAGGCAGGGTCTCACTATGCAGTTCAGGCTGGCCTTAAGCTCATTTTGTAGCTCAGGCTGGTCTCGAACTCACAACAATCATCCTGCCTTAGCCTCCTGAGTGCTGGGATTACAGGCCTGCGCCACCACGCCCGGCTTGAATTTTCTATTTCATTTATTTTTGTTTCATATATTCTCTTCATGTAAATTTTATTTGGTCTTTTTCACCCTTCTTGAAGTGGAAGTTCATTTATTTTTAGACAATTTTCTGAGACAAAATATTTGTTTAAATATATCTTTTAATATATTCATTTGTATTTCCATCGTAACAGAGATTTAGCATAGGCTTAGCTGTATTGATAAGTTTTATTTATTTATTTATTTATTTGTATTTTATTAAGGATTCACTATGTAGCGATCTTCCTGTGTTCAGCCTCCCAAACACTGGGATTACAGACACGCACTATCACACCCAGTCTCAATCTCCATTTCAGGGAGCACTGGGGCGGGGCTAACACAGCACGCCGGGGATCGAACCCCCGTCCCTGTGTCTGCCTAAACAGGCGCGTTAATCTACTGAACTATTTGGCCAACCCTATATCCGTAAGTTTTTATGTGCCTTGTTTTCATTACCTGTCTCTCCAAAGTATTTTCTAACTTGTGATTTGATTCATTTGCTTCCATATATCTTATTGTTTAGAAGTATATTTCAAACATATTTTTATTATTGGTTTTAAGCTCAATTCCACTATAACTAAAAACGGTTTCATGTCTGTCAATTTTTATATTTTCTGTACTTGCTTTAAGATCTAGTATTTGATCTGTTTTAGAAGCTGTTCTCTTTACAAAAGGAAACAAAGTACTTTCTGTGGCTATTGTCAAGTTTTATAGGCAACAGCAGTGGTGGCAGTGGAGGAGAGGCAGAGAGGCAAAAATAAAAAGGCAGGGAGCTTTTATTAACTCTGAAGACATTGGGAAGATTGAGGGCAGGGGGTTGGACAGATTCTCTGACCTAGGACAGGGAGCCTGAGACTTCATGGATTTTTGCTGGGTGGAGTTTGAGGGGCGGGTTCAGTGACACACAAGGAGCTGATTGGAGGCGCCTCCTGTGGGTGGGAAGGGTAGAAGGAAGTTGCATCCAGAGCTCGAGTCGGGCAGAAGGAGGAAGTGGTCATGGGGAAGAGGAGCTGCTGTTTGGGGGATTCAGCCGTGTAGACTCACAGCCATGATAATTTAGCAGTTTATACTCGCGCCATAACCTGTCAGTTATTGAATGCAATGCCATGAAAAGAGTATAAATGGTTAGCTTTGCTCATCTAGAGCCCTTCGGATTTTTAATCTGCATAATATATATGCTATCTGAGATATTTGTTAAGCATTAACTGTAATTGCAGACTGGTCTATAAATTCGTTTTATATGTTTTTAGGCTATTTCTAGATATTTCAATTTTATTCATTATGATTTCTTCACAATGAGTTACTGAAAGGTATATTTCTTGCATTTTTACCCTTTTTACTGTGAGAATAAGGCGAATGTCTTTCTTAAAAAGAATATTACTTAAGGGTAGGTGTGCTTTGCTCTATACTTCCTCTGATGCTTCTCTTGCTGCTCTTCTGTACATATCAAAACAAGCTGCAAGCTTTCCTATTAAAACAACCACAGACAGATGAACTGGCAGCTGCAAATACTTTGATTCCATAATAAATCAAACCAAAGCCTCACTTCATATCGAAGTATCACACACACTGCTCTCTTTTTGTTCTCTCTGTGGATTGAGTGACTTGAATTTTGCCAGCTCTGATTGGTTTTTGGATACTAGTATATGACTTTAATCTAAAATCTTGGTGTCTTATAACCTAGAGATAACCTGACTTCATTCACTGAACTGACCTCATGTCAAACTGAATTGAGATGTGTGATTCTATCAATAAATATGAGGAAGGGTATATTTTCACATTGCTTTTCAGCTCCTAGTTTTTGAGGTAAATTATGAATCCTTTTTGTAACGCATGTTGCAAGTTTTCTTTTAATTTTTTTTAACAGTCTTGCTTGGTAGACGTCCTGCTTGCTTTAAAACATCTGTAATTTGGAGCCTAAACTTAATGTAAATTTGATTTCAGTTTATACTCGGAGAAGTTTTATAGAATTTTTGTGGTCGGCAAAGAAATTATTGAGCTAGAAACATCACAGCTTCTGTGCTGTGTGCAGATAGTTACTAAATGTGATGAAGGAATTACTCTCTCCTGAGCACATATTCTGAGCAATTAGGGTAAGTGCCAGCACCATTCGGGCTCAAATGCCAAGTGCCTATAGGGAGGGTTCTGTTACAGGACTTAGCAACCAACCCTTGGCTCACTTACCAGAGGGTGGCACTCCAGGCTTCCTGATAGCTGTGCCAGCTTGGCTGGGACTCAGCAGCTTCCACTGGGCAACTTCTGGCTCCTAGACGCTCTCTCCAGCACGGCCTCTGTCGCTGCCCTCCCCACCCATCTGCCCTCCATCTGTCTGCTGCTTGAGCAGCGGGGGCGCAGTTGAGGGCAGCCTACCAGTTGAGTCAGAACACCCAGCTGACCGCCACATGCCATTCACCTTTCCTGTGTCTCTACCACACCGCCCCCACCTCTTCTCCAGCTTGGCAACTTGAAAGGAAAGGGCTGCCAGTTCCTGTTTCATGACCTTTCAGAGCCTCCATTCAGAAGCTCCTGAACTGCACTGGAGCTCAAGGAAACAGGGCATGACAGTGGGCTAGGAAGACTCACTCAGGGGTTTATAGACATCCAGACACCCCTGGCCTGGACCCAAGGAATTTTAAGGAACAGGAGAAGCCTTTGTACCTCCAAAATTTTATCAACATGAACTGAAATCTGGTCTGTCCTTCCCCTAACCCACCCTCTTCTCTCTCAATCCCAAAACTAGCACAGTGGAATATCTTTGAACAAGCTGACTTTTATCCAAAAGTGAAACTCTATTTGTTAGAGCTAAGCACTTGGTCCAAGATTCTCTAATTCTTTCTGTGGGTACTGGAATTGACACCCCCTCCCCAAGCTCCCACAGAGGAAGCAGATGGAGATCTTGGCGAGGTCCAGAAGTCCAGGACTTGGACAGGTTGAGAGTTCTGTTTGCCAAGCTGAATTGCCTATAATTAAAAAGCTTATCCTCCTCCTTTTTTGCACTCCTGAACATCTGACGAAACAACACAGTATTTAATCATGCACAGAAACAAATCCTTCCAAGTCAGTATAAACCTGCCTGGGAAGCTATTGCTTACCCAACAGAGAAGAGTCTTGTGGCTAGGTAGGGTAAAGCCTTAAGCTTTTCTCTGAGGATTTTATGTACCCTGTTTTAAAGGGCAAAAAGAACAATCAAGGTTCTGTGTGAGGTTAGGGTCACAGTATACGATCCTCGTCAATCTTTTCTCCTCTATTTCTTTCCTGCATCTCCTTGATTTTTGCTTTGATATTCCATGACTACTTCTTGATCTTGTTAGTGACACTTACTGGCACAAGATTATTAATGTTAATCTGGTCTCTAATAGAAAAAGGGAAATATGTTGGTTACTTTTTTCTCTTTGCTGACCCAAAATTAAGGGAGGAAATGTTTATTTAGTTCACAGTTTGTGGAGGTTTCAGTCCATAGTCAGCTGGCTCTAAGGCAGGGTGGCTGGCACAGAAGCACCAGTTCACTGCTGGGGGAGACACAGAAGCAGAGGGTGTGAGGCCTGGCCTCTTTTCCTTTCTTAGGTTGTATCTGGGCTACCTGGTCATACCACCTATGTACCCTATTCTTACACAGGCTCTAGATGTTTGCAAAGTGAGGGCCTAGACCCTGCTGAGTCACTTCCTTAGCATTCCAAAGTTCTCAAGTTGGCACAATGTATCAAACACTACAGAAAATAGTGTTTCATCAGTCTCAGCGTTTTAATGTGTGAGGAGCTAGCTTGGTTCATTCAGGTCTCAATTATGTTAATAGCCAGCTTTTACTGGTAATGGAGAACTGAAAACAAAGCGATATATGACCATTTGTTGTTCCTGAGGCTTTAGGGTAGCACAAGAAATCACAATTTCTCTAAAAATCTTCTGAATGAGGTAGGTGGCTGGGACTTTTTTCCCTTTAGAAGCACTTTTATATAGTGTTGGTAATGCCCAGGGCAGAAGCATAGGTGGTAGCAGCAGCAAGCTGGTGGCCTGCCTGTGAGGAAAAATGAGGTGTGTGTGTGTGTGTGTAGTTGTGGCAGCAGTGACCATTAAGCAAGGCCTGCTCGCGTGCCGATGTCCCTGGGGGCGCGTGGGTGTCACCTAAGAGCCCTCCGCTGGCCAGCTGTGCGCTGCTGTTGGGGTTATTGGTGGTGCAGTCAGGCCGACTCTCACATTCCCGACTCCAGCTCCAGAATCACACCGTGGAAAGAGCCAGTATCATAGCTGGCATAGGCGGCTGTGCCCGCATGAGCTCTAGAAACAGCCAAGGGACAGAGGCTGTATTTCCTCAGCAAAAGCTTTGGCTTCCCAAATGGAGACTTCCTAGAAGACAATGGAACGTGGCAGCAGTCAGTCGGCCCTGCTCGCGGCCATGGTGAGGGGACAGCAGCCACAGCCATACTGTCCTTTATGGTCCGTGAGTGTGCGGTGTCCACGGGGGTGCATTGTCCACGGGGCTGCGGTTCCAGGCGGCGCTGCCAGGCACTCTTGCATCCTCCCGCTCCCAGTCATTTATGCAACTTTTATTTCTTGCAGTTTAACACGAGTCTGTCTTTTTCACACTCACACACAAGGAGATTTAGTAAGTCACTTTAATGAGGCAATTACGTTTTAACTCCATTATGTGCAATTATACACTCTTCAATCGCTCGGCTGGAGCACCGGGCTGTGGTGGTCTTCCTTGCACTCACGGGCTGGGCCCCGGGGCCAGCCGGGCGGATGGCCTTCGCAGCTCCTTCTACGGCCCCTCCTGTGGCTCCACAGGTGGCTTAGTGCCGCCACAGGGCAGAGACAATTTCAATGTCCTGGTCCACCTGGTGGAGCTCTTCATCGCTGCGTGGGTGGCCTAGGTTTTCTTCATCTGCTTTCTGTGCTGGCAGGATTATTTATCCAGACCCCAGAGCCCAGGAAGTCCGCTAGCTTGGAGGGGCCCGAAAAACAAGCCTTGGCGCGATCATAGCCATGCACCTTGGTCTGGCGGTTTTTCTTTTTAGTCATCTGTGCCTTCAGTGCCTGGGGAAAAGGAGGAGGAGGAAGCTCTTGATATCCCCATCTGACTTTGGGCTCGGTCTCCAGGGCAACTTGTGGAAAGACACTTTTAATTATGGGATACCCACTTCACTCGAAAATAATATATCTTAATTTATATGCTAGTCACAAAGTATGATAAAGCAGAACATACTTTGCAACCCAACCTAATAACCAGAATACTCCCTTGCTAGCTACATGTGATCATCTATCCTGTGCCTGACTCCCTCAGAGGGGACCGCTTGCTAAAATTTTGTCCTTTCTCTTCGTTGATTAGTTCGTATTATTCATTATGAATTATTGTTACTCTTTAGACTTTTCTTGCACTGAATCTGACTAAGCTGGAGCTATCCAATAGGCAGCCTGTATCACTATTTTTTAATTTAGCATATTGTTAAAGGGTCGTGTCTCAAACAGTGTGTGTAGAGTGGTGGTTCATTCCTCTTCACTGTTGTATAATATCCCACTAAGTAACAAGTTATCTATCCATGCTCCTGTTAAATAAACTTTTAGATTATACTGCTATCTTTTATTTTTTATTTTTTGACCTGAAATCATTAAGTGGGAATTTTGTTTCACATTATGAACATGTGTACACTATTATGTACATATGCTGGACTGAACGAATATTTCTCTGCCTTGGATATAGTATCTGGGTTGCAGAGAATAGGGGTGATTAAGATTGTAGGAGTGCCAAATTGTTTTCCAAACTGACTGAGCTGATTCATACTCTCTAATCAAACAGCAAGCATCTTCTGCAGTTTTCCATAATCACCAGATTATAACCAATCTGTTGTATGGCCTTGTGACACCCAATGTGGTTAAGAGCATTATTTGAAGTTGAATTCTAGCTGTTGGCTTGGAAATGCAGTTATTGCTAAGCCTATTTTCTCATCAGTACAGTGAGATTATCAGTTCCAGGATGGTATAGTTTTAAGGGGATAATTAAAATAATCTGTGCAAAGTCAAATAATTTGGAAGAACATTCATATCCAATAACTACTGGTAATTGCTATTTTATGTTAAAATTAAGAGTAGAGGGGAATAGCTGAATGCAGCATTTTAACGGTCTGGATGTTTGTCTCTCCACCAAATTACATGTTGCAATCAAAGCCGCAAGGTGCTTGTATCAAGGGGGGACTTGAGAGGTGATTAGGTCATAACGGTGACTCCCCTGATGGAGGAGATTAGTGCCCTGGCACAAAAGAGGCATGAGGGAGCTTGCTCACTCTACCCCATGGTGGATGAGGAAGTGCTGATGAGCCTGGAGCAGCAAGCAGCTACCCCCAGCTGCTGGGCCTAGCAGCACCCTGATCTCAGAGTCTAGTATGCAAAACTGTATGCAGTATACTTGTGTTGTTTATAAATTATTCATCCTGAAATTGTGTTTGCTTTCATGCAATTAAACTCACAGCCTCATATGTTAAGCAAGCATTCTGGTATTAAGCGCTTATTAAATATTTTTTTTTTCTTTTGGACCAGGATCTTGTTAAACTGTCGAGATAGGCCTTGAACTCACAATCCTCCTGTTTTATTTAGCCTCTGGAGTGAGTAGCTAAAGTTACAGTGACACAACACCACACTAGGCTAAAATACTGTATTATGGCAGCCTGAACTATCCACAGCAAGTACTTAGCACATCTGAAGATGAAGACGTTTTTGGTTGGCTTTTCTCTCTGGACTGTCTGTGAAATGCCATTCTGTCCAGCTCTGTTGCTATTCCAAGGCCCATCCTGGTGACAGAGGTGCCTTTAGACACAGCCAAAGGGACCTTCACAAAGCATGTTCCCGTGTGGGCTCCTGTTTTCCTTGTCACTGGGGTACTCAGAGTTATATGCTATTTCTAGTCCCTCTTCTATAGAAAAGGTGACAGAATTAGAAATAATTAAGTGACTTGTCTCTGGTGACAGAAGCTTGACTGCAGCCCAGGTATTCTGTCACTGATCCATTTATTTTTACGCCTTACCCTTTCTTCCTGCATAATACTCCATAGTTTGTGTTTGTTTATTTTTCCTTCCAATATTATTTTGCTTGATCCATTGTATTCTATTACAAAGAAAATGCTTTGTGGCTTTAGAGGCAGTTATTGCCATTTGCCAGCAAAGTTCACTGTCAAATTTGCTTTAAGAGGAATGTTCAAGAATTAATTGTAGGAGGTTTATTTTTAATGAAAAAGCCTTAAGATCTCAGCTTTCATTTCTTCTAATCAAGTTTTAATTACTGAAAAGTTTAGTAACAACTGAAGCATGTTATTACTATGCTCTTTATTGCTGATTTTTTTTCAGAAGCATTTCCCCTGCTTCATTGACTTCTCTCCTTGTCTCTACAAGACCTTGCTTGACAGCATTAAGCATCTTTTTCGCTTTCCCTTTCATTACAAACAAAAACAGAACTCTGTTCTCTGGGCTCCAGCACTTGTTGCTCCTTGGTAGCTGCACCCGCTATTGTGCCAGGCTGCAGCCAGGGAAATCCACACAGACGCATTTGGAGCTGCTACACATCGCCACCACCCAGTGGGCAGAAGGAAGAAAGCCTGCCACCTCCTGTGCTCACTGCATACAAGGCTGCATACAGAATAGCTGTGCCAACAGCTTAGCATGTCACAGATCCAACTGTCCTTTTGGTTTATTTTTTTATCATTTTTTTCTGAAAGGTACTCGCACCATTCAAACCCCCAGCAAGGTTCCCAATGATTGCTTTATGTAGCATCTTCATGTCACCCAGGTCTGTGCCCCAGAGGCACATGGCTGGAATTACCTATGAGGTCACCAGTCCCTCACCCTCACCACAGGGAAGTCCTGGCATGCTGCTCAGGCATGTCACATGGTCACCACCATGAGCTTGTGCTGGGCTCTGGGGTAGTCATGGAAGTGCTCTGAGGACAGCTGCTGAGGTGGATAGCCCTTGAGGCTAGAATTCCTGGTCTCCCTCCACATGGAGCTGTTTCCTTGGGGAGTGTGTTTTGCCCCATCTGCCCTTCACCTATTTGCCTGAGGAAGATGAGACACATGGGAAGTCTACCCACATCTCTGTGTAGCACTCTTCCAAAACAATGTCTTGAAAGCCTAATCACATGAAGTAACTGAAAGCACATATGGTCTTGCACTTACTGAAAATGGAGATGTGACCTCTCACCCACCCTCCTGCCTGTGCAGCCTGCCCTCTTGTTAACAGTTCAGTGCATTCTGGGTACTGTACTTAGTGTGGGGGCAAAAACAATGAACAAGGGAGCCGGGAGGAGGAGCCTGCTTCAGAGAAGAAAGAAAACCTCCACCTTCCTGTTTCACACTGCCTCAGAAATGAAGCCTGAAGGGCTTGGCCTCCAGCCTGGGGGCCAGGCCTCCCCTGAGTCTCCTGGAAGGCCCCCTTTTCTGTGGTGGCACTGTTCTCTACAGCAAGCTTAGTGCTGAGTGTGAGCAAGCCCTGGAGTCTGGGTTTCCCCTCTGTTCATTCTGTTTCCTGAAATCTGGCCTCGTTCTCCCATTTTACCCCACTATTAGGAATTGAACTCATAACCTTTATTGCACTGAGCTACACCTGAGCCTACCCATCCCCCTGACCCCTACCACCACCACCACTGTGAGACAGGGCCTTACTAAGCCAATCAACTGACCAGGCTTGGCTCAAATTTCCAATCCTCCTGCCTCAGCATCTCAGACTTCTGGAATTATCAACCTGTATGACTACACTCAGCTTTCCTTTTTCTCTACGTTGCTTAAAAGCTAACAATGTTTTTCTTGATTTCTTCTTCTTATCCATGAGTGCCCCTCCTACCTCTGAGCTGCCAGAGAATATTGTATCTGCTTCACATTGTAATTCTTTTCATGCTTTATTCTGCCAACGTTTCTTGAGCTTCATTCTGTACGGTCATTTGACATTGCACCAAGCGTTTAGTTTTAGAGTAGATAGGGTTCTGGTCGCATGTCTTTATTTCCTCACTCTCTGCCACTGGAGGACTAGGTATTCATCACCTTTGCCTTCTCTGCAGGAACTGGCCCAGCCCTGTTTAGCAGTCAAATGGACTTGGTTATCTGCAGTGAGAGGTGCTTCCAGTCATACTCTCCAGTATGTTTCTCTTAAGTTAACTTCTTGGCACCAACATAGTATGACACTTACTATTTCCTGACCCAGGGACTCTGCTTTAGCCTGGATGCTAAAGGATGTTCCAAGCAACCTCAAACTTGATTCATCTTGTGATCTCTCTAAAAAAGAGACATCCCCCTTCCTGGCACCTCTTGAGGACCCAGTGGGTTTGCCCTACAACTAGTGTTGTAGTTAGCACCACAGCCCTCCTGAGCTGTTCCCGAGGACTTCTTCTTTTCCTACACTGGCCTTACTGAACCACCCATTCCAGGTCAATCCTTGTGTGTATTTTATGGCTCAGCCTCACACCAGCCACACAAAGTAAACACGGTCTTGCTGCTTTTCAGACAAGAATCAGGAGCATGAAGGGAGGAGGATGAAGGGTGAAGGCTGTCCGTGCAGGTTTCAGACTATGTGAGGGCCAATCCACACACGTTTGTCTTGGACAGGCTAGGAAACAAGCAACGTAAGTGCTGTCCAAGGTGACCTTCCTCAAAATTTTGGGGAAGGATCTTCATATTACTTGGGCTGCCCCAACAACGAATGCTGTTTCACAGTGAAATTTTCTGTTTCTGAGGTTTCTAACAGACCCAGAGGAAGAGATTTTATATCATTGGTAAACTTCTTACCCAGCAACCAAAAATGCTGGCACACCATAATTTTTGAATATTAGAAGCTATTATCTATTTCTAGAGCCTAGTATTTGTTTTCTGTTTCTATCTTTGCTTTTATTAGGATAAAAGAGGAACAAAGCCCCGAGTTGAGGGCTGTATGAGTTTAGAAAGAGTGCCCGTAGCAAAAGACCTGGGCCCCTCTTTCCTATCAGTCACTTAAGAGAAAAATCATCAGGATGTGGAAGCTCTGCCGTAGCCAGAACCTGTCAGGATTGTGTGGTGCCCAGTCAGGCTATGGAGATGAGTAAATCCCCTTCTATGATTCCATCTCCATCCACCTGACAGGTAGCTACTCACTGCATGAAAACAATGCATTCCTTAGAATAAGAAATGCTGTGGTTTGCCTGCAAAACCTATCCCTCAGCACGCTAATTAGTCCAAATGGAAATTGTACATGTTGATGTTTTTTGTTTACATTCTTATTGTTTTTCTACCCTACAATGTCTAAATATTGGCTAAAGTAAATAGAGAGATCAGTCACTCAGAAGGACCTGAAAGGTGCCAGAAGTTGGGGGAGAAGAGCCTGTGAGGGGGTGCTCTGTACAGTGGTGGGCCAGGGCAGGAGCTGCCCCTCGGTCTACAGAGCACGACTGCTGAGTGCAGGGAAAGCCTGGCTCGGTGCTGCTCCCACTATGTAGAAGGCAAATCTGAGCATGCTATTTATAAAATGCTCATCAATCAGCCCGTTTCAGATCTGCCAGAGGAAATCACAGTTGTGACTTTCAAAGTCTTGCGCAGCATCTATTCTTTCCTAAACTGTGTAAAATTTTAAAACTTTGAATGGAGTATACATTTGAAAGCTTCTTTTTGCCAGTGAAAAGTCATTTTCTATAAATTGTTAGGGCAATTGTTTCTGTTATTTACAGCAGAATATACGTACTCATTAGATGCGGTCTTGGAAACATTTGAGAACTATAATTAGTACAACTTATATTGCACTCAAAAGCTCTTTTGTTTGATCTGTGGTTTTGGATATTATGAATTTTTTCATTTCTGTTGAGTTACATGCTTTTTTATAGATGTTCTTGTTCATAATTATTTTATTTGTATCACTGGTTTGGGTAAAATTGAAAAAAATATTTTTATTCGGATAGTTTATAGATATCAGAGAAAGTTTAAAGTTCATATTTTCACATCATTACAAAATCAATGTGACTATATATCAGAAAATTCCAAGTAAGTTTGCAAATTCAATATTAATGATTATGTTAAATAAATACTATTAAATAGAAAGCCACAATAGTAACACTGAAATACCAGCTTTCAAGCAGAGGACCAGGTGTTCCTACCTGCTTCCCAGCCCCTAGACCGCTTTGCGGTTTGCCGGAGGCAGTGGGTGCTATGCTTGAGCCAGTGCCTGGCGTCCTGTTCTGTCCCTGTCCTCCGTTACCTTGGCTTGGTGACCCCGGGCAGTAGCTGGTGTAGCTTTACCATGCTTCAGTTCCCCACTTCTAAGATGGAGAGAAAGATGCTGTGACACATAAGTTAAAACACGTAACAAATATAAAGTAGTGCAGGAACGCAATTGGCACTCACAGACAACGGTGCTTCGTCATGTTTTTGTTATATTTTTGTTTCTGAAATCAGATTGAAAAGTAAATGCAATCCTTTTTTCCCTACCTACTTGATCCCTGGTAGAAGAAGCACATCTGGGACCCAGGCCCAATCTGGACATCTGCCTATGTACTCCTGGGACTCTGTTTCCTCACCACCAAAATGAGAAGGCTGTTCAGAACACTCCCTTCTCCCTATTACCTCTCGAATCACACCATCTTGCCCAAGGAGATCACAAAGCCCCTAATAATTTAGTTAACGTTTTAATGTAGTGTTCAGCTGTAATATAATATTCAGACAAAATAAAACATCCAGAAGCAAACTAGCATTTCCAGCTTTCCACATTTTAGACTATTCCAGAAATATTCTAAAACAAGCTTTTCAATGATATTTCTGAAAGATGCTAACTGGAAAAAGTTCTGATCAACAAATGGGTGGAAATGCATGCATATATTTAAAATGCTGGCTAGGAGTGGTGGTGCATACCTGTAATCCCAGAAGTCAGGAGGCTGAGGCAGGAGGATGGCTGTGGGCTTGAGGCCAGCCTGGGTTACAAATAGAGTTCAAAGCCAGCCTGAAAAAAATGATTTCAAGAAAACAGTAGCACCTGCCTTTTTATTTTCAAGTTTGGCTTTGTTTCTAGGAACTATTGCATGAAAAAAGGTAGGACGATGCAGAAGACAAACAGGACAAAGTATGACTTCTTGTTATGTGAGGCTTATATTTTAAGGAAATTTATTCTGAACAATTTTGCTCAAAGAACACATCATTAAACATCCAAAAACAATATATTTTGGTTTATAATATTTATAATATTGTTATTGTTATTATAACCAATACGAACTTACTTAAAAATCACCTGTGTCAAGAAATGTTTTCGAGAAAATGCAATTTCTTTCTTCCCCAGTGATACTGTTAAACACTAACCACTGCATTCCTGCAGGTCACCCTGCCTGATAATATTAACTAAGCAAATATTAATATTGTATGGTTTTCTCTTGAGAAAAAGAGGGGAATAAATGGGAAAGGACATAACAATGGTTTTGTGGCCCTATTGTAAATATTTTAAGAATGAACGTTAAACTGAAAAAAAATTTAGCACCTACTAAGTGAGCTGCTGCTCAGGGGCTGCTCACCTTCAGGTGGCTTGTCTGGTCTGGTCTTCGCGAGCTCACGTCTGGGGCATCTACCATTTTCTTAGTGGAGACTGTCTAGCTGCTGAGAAATATCAAATTTCCCTC